>OENM01000096.1:0-66983 GCA_900239745.1 Rotaria magnacalcarata
GATGCATGTTTGTTTTGTCGAAGGTTTTCACTTATGACTTATTCATCTAATTCTTCGACGAAAATCTATTAATTTTCTTCACGTTCTAAAACTCTAAGCATTAATTTTCGTCAAAAAATACGTGTATCTAGTTTATGATCATTCTTTGTTTATTTAAAGCACATACCTTGCAGTATTATGTAACAACTAATTACGAGATGGCAGTGAAGTCAGTGTGCCTGGCGTACCAGTGACGCTGATGGTATCAGTGCATCAGTGACCGGTGATACACTGGTCATCGGTGTTCCAGTGACGTCGGTATCAGTGTGATCAATATATCGGTGATCAGTGGCACTGGACCTATCAGTGTGTACTGAGAGTCACTGTCGGTGACAAAAGCGACGGTTTTTTCGGTGTTGTCACTGACACCGCACATCCCTAGATGTAAGTGTAGCTATGACTCTTCTCTTTAGTCAGATGAAATGACACACATCTCATACCCATATATTTTACCCAAACAAGAAACATTCTCATATCGATTCTTCAATATTATTTGTCACTTATTAGTTCAAGTTAATTGACATACAGATTTAAAAAATCTTACGGGCGTATTACAAAACACAAACACAAAAACAGTATCTAGTATTTATAACAGCTATTTATTAGATTATAGAATTTATTTCTTAGATTATTTCGAGTTACTTTAATCGAACAAATCACTGACAAGTAACTTTATTTCATAATATATGTTTATTGGCATTCTTTTTCATGTATTTAAAGATATTCCAAGAACAAAAATAGAAGTGAAGTCAGTTTTATGATGATATCGATCATCTTCTTTTCTAACTCTTCTCTACATTGAGAATGAGTACGAGAATCATTATAGTAGAAAAGAAAATGATGCTTGCTCTTGACTATTATATGCAAACTGTAGAATATGTTTATATTCAAGTGGAATATTGAAAGAAAACTTGATTTAATTCGTATTTTTAATCAGTCGACCTTGCAGAAAACGAATGCTGCACATATTATACGTGCCATGAGAATTAGCGATTCAATCAACTGATTTTCATATTTATATAGTAGAATAACACCTGTGACCCGTCTCTATTCTATTCTTTCATTATTCTTCTTTTCTTTAGATTTTCTATAGAAAATAAAACGAAGAATTCATTTGATTTGATTTGATTTGATTTGATTTGATTCGATTCGATTCGATTCGATTCACTTTCAATTATTATTAATATCGAAAATGTTTGTTTTGCTTCTTCTACTCATTTTGATTCACAACATCTCATTAATTCAAATTGAACAATTACCAAAACACTTCCAAGTATCTATTCTGTATTAAATATTACTTTCTTATCTTTTTCATTCTTGTTGTAGATAAACGAAAATTCTCCGAGTGGTACCATTATTGGTATAATTAAACCATATCCATCTGATTATTTGATGACTTTAATTGATGATGCTAATGGACATTTTTATCTCAATTCAATGGGTGAACTTTTTGTAAGTACTTATTTTATTCTTGTCCTAAATCATAATCTAAATATTATATAATTATGTGGACGGAATTAAATGTATATTTTTTGTTTTCATTATGATGTATAAAAAAAAAGGAAGGAACAAAAAGAAAACGATGTCTCCTTTATATGAGTATTTAACATGTCACCGTATTGGTAGAAAGCCATGTACGAATATCTCTTCCTGTGGTATCCATCCACCGGATATTAGCTTTTATTTTTTCCACAGATGATAGAAAAGCACGTTCAGCTATTGATAAATCTTCTGTTTCACTCATAAAGTTTTGAACGATATCTAATTCATACTGTGTATTAATGTATTGTAATACATTTTCAACAATATTTGATAATGTAAAACTTAGCCCACCTAATTTTGAAACTAATTCCGACCACCGTTGACTAATAAAACGCCAAGTTAATTTTTGCCCACCTGGTTGTACGCTAATGCGACCAATGAATGTTGACGAATCTTGTAAGCGTATGTAACCATTAGTTAATGTCTCATTCAGTAATTTTTCCAATAATGTTGCGTTTCGTGTACATGTTAATGCGAAACCTAAACGATTTTTTTCCACTTGATCATTTGTTTGTTTGTATTGATTTTTTATATATAAGTAATCTTCAACTGTACCATTTTTAATACCTTGACAATAGACAGTCGTACGAAAATCTGGATTTATTGGATGTGTTGTTGGGTTCTGACGCCATAGTTGATATTGTAATATGGCTTCTCTAATGCATGCTTCATGACCGTTTGAACATAAATCACTAATAATAAGTGAACGTAATTGACGAGATAAATAATCTGATGTACTTGGCGCTATGGACCATCCAAGAAATACATAAGCTGGCTCTTCTATTGTACGAATATATTTTTGTAATTGTTGATATTCAATGTTGCTTTCATTTTGACCAAACATAACTGTTAAATATTGTAAATTGGTTGAAAAAGCTGACAATGGGATGTAGTTTATTTCATGACATAGATATACAGATAAATCTAATGGTATAGTAACATTTAAATCTCCTGAACGTGTTAAACTAAATGAGTCATCAATTAATTGTGCACGCGATACAATAGGAATTTCAGATATATTTTGTTTTAAAGAATTTATCAATAATTTCCAATTTTGATCGTCATAATTAACACGATAAAAACCAAATTCATTTGTATTGAATAAAATCCAATCATTAGATGGTCGAATATCTGTTAATTGTACTGTTTTATTTGGTGGTAACCAGTAAAATGTTGATAATGTTGAGTCTATCATATAATCATACGGTATATACCATTGAAACTCAAGTGGTTTGAATGGATTTACATAACTAGATGTATTATGTACAGCATTTGGATCGAGAAGAAAACGTTTCTGTTTAAGTATTAATGTATTATCATTATAATTACGTGTTACCATTAATACGGGATATCCTTCTTGTAATGTCCATGTNTCCATTATTTGTTTTATTGTATAACCACCTAGTGTAATTGGACTTGTAACATTTGTTAGAAATGCCCATAATTCGTCTTGTACAGCATTACTATATTTAAAGTAATCTAAATAATTACTTATACCTTGAAAAAATGTTGTTTCATTTAAAACAGAATATATCATACGAAGAATCGATGCACCTTTATCATCTAAATAATAAAACAAAAATTAATAATTATAAATAAATCAAATTGATTATGAAATGAAATTTTGTTTTTAGAAGAATATTTACAGGAAATAGCATCAAATATTGAATTAATTTCATCTGGATGTGTTACTTCAACGCTTATTGGATGACTTGAATAAAGACTATCCATAACAAGTGCACGTTGAACAGTTGCTATTGAGATTTTTAGAAAAAAGATACACATGTCTATAGAAATCCTATTTTAACGAAATATAATCTATTTTACTTGTAACAAATACATCAAGTGCCTCAAATTCTGGATTTGCGTTGTTAAGAGCAATAACTTCAACCCATGATGCAAATCCTTCATTTAACCTTTTAAAATATCAGAAATATATAGATGTGAAACAAAAATAAAATCTTTCTATATTGAATTACCAAATGTCATTCCACCATTTTGGTGTAACAATATTTCCAAACCATTGATGAGCTATTTCATGTGAAACAACTTCACCAACACGAAGTTTATTTGCTAAATTGCCTGTTTCACTATTGTAAAGTAATGCTGTTTCACGATATGTTATCAAACCCCAATTTTCCATAGCACCTGTGCAAAAAAAAGCTTCAATAATTGTTCATTGCTCTTACATTTTCGATACTTACCAGCTGAAAAATCTGGTATGGCGAAATGATCACATTTACTTAATGGATAAGGAACATTGTATGATTGTTCAAAATACGTTATAACATGTGCCGCAACATTTAAAGCAAAATCGCCGTCACCTTTAGTAATTGCTTCTTGTCGTCCACAAACACTAACACTAATATCATGTAATGATAGATTTGTTATGCATTGAAAATCAGTTAAAACAAATGCAACAAGATATGTTGACATTGGTGGAGTTTGTTCAAAACGTGCTAATAAACGACCATTGGATAATACTTCTGGTATATTATTATTCAACATTGCACCATTTGATCGAACAACAGTAAAACTTGGATCATAAGTTATAGATATTGTGAAATTTGCTTTAAACAATGGTTCATCAAAACATGGAAATACTTGACGTGCAATAGTTGGCTTCAAAGAAAAATAATTTTATTTCGGTGAAAAATTGTTTTATATTATAAATGAGTACGGTAGACAATTCGAAAAGACGGTTTCGGTAATCAGTATTTTTATACATACGTTTTACTTTGTTGAAAAAATAATTAATATCATTTTTCTTAAGCTATGAAATATCAATCAGAAATGTCTACTGTCCACAAACGAACGAAGTCGTGTCCTAATCTAATAACAAGTTCAATATTCCGTTTTTACCAATTGATTCATATGTATCTATTTGATTATTTGTTCACTAGTCGGTATCATCTTTATTGGAAAATTAGACTAGATTCGATTACTACGCTTTGTTTTTCTCAAAATGAGAACTTACATTAAACACTAAAATCTATGCGAAGTTATTTACTTGTCTTTTATGAGATATTCATTTGTTGAGTTTACAAAACATATTGTAAGCAGCTTTGAATAAAATTTATTCTAATAGGAAATTTTCGTAACTGAAATAATCGCCAATAGGTGGAAACAATCAGTCTATAATTATAATCTTATCTCTAGTTATCTCTTAAAGAATTCATTTGTTTTCGCAGTATTTTCAGTATTATACTGTTATTTATCTACAATAGATTAAAATAGTAAAATATTGGAAATACTAGATTTGTATTGTAGAATAAAGTCTCATAAGACATCGTTCACAACAGCAATATAATTCCCTAAAATAGCACGCTGACATTAAGCGCTTCCACTGATATTTCAAGATTATCACTATTTTCTGTGCTTGTTCAACATTGATATGTTCGAAAAGTTATAATTAAACTAAGAACAATACATAGATAATATGCAACTGAAAATAAGCTCAACAAAAAGAATTCTTATATTTTCTAATAATTATAGAGCGTAGATGATCTTATAAATCTTTACATTGATCAGCAGAATTATAGGTCATATTTAAGTCGGAATAAAGATTCATAAACTTAAGTTACATTCGAAAATTCATCTTTTATTTACCTGCATATGTGTTGCACCGATGTTATGTGTAATAATTTGGTTTGTTGTTGTATTAGTTACATTATATCTACTTAAATAGAATCCAGCCATTTCTCTATCTAATTCTGCTGTGTGTGCTGCTTCAAATTCATATTCTTCATCTTTAATACAACGTTCTCTCAAACGGCATAAAAGAACTTCTGATGAAGTAACTAATGTCCAATCACTAATAAGATTATTTTTTGTACCAACACGTGTTAATACTGCATAGGATAAACGTAATTGTTTCATATGTATACGAAGTTCATTCGTTGAACGTGCACAGCGTATACGTATACGTGTATGACCTGAAAATGTTGTATTGGGTTCTGCATTATTTGGATAGATTGATTTAAGAAAAACATCAAAACTCAATTGATATCTTGATGGAAACCAATCAAGTGGAAGACGAATTGCAAGTGTTCGATTTAAAAACCATTCCTCTAAATTTGGTTTCGACTTACTAACCCATTGAATATTTGCACGAATACGTTCAATAGACGATTTAAATTCAGTTTCAGCTGCACCCTAAAAACAAAACAAAACATATACGTATATATAAATAAAATGAAATAATTGACAAACTTTATCCGTTGTTTGTTCAGCAAATCGTTCGAATTCTTCTAATTGTAATAATGTATTAAATCTTCCTGTAACATCTTTTATTAATTCAGCAAAACTAAGTGAACCACCATAATCACGAAATAATTGTGTCCATCTTGAACGTACAAATGTCCAACATTCAGTTTCAGCAATTAAATTTCGACAAATTGATCGAATACCACTTAGAACATCTTGTCGACGAATTATATTTTGCTCAGTATTTATATGTATATGAAGTAAATAGCGAATTAATTCAATATCACGCGTACATGTTAATGCTGTTTGTATACGTGCTTTTTCTTGTGGATCATTTGATGCTTGATATTCTCGAAGAAGAAATTGAAATCTTGCTCGATCACCTAATCGTATACTTGTACAATAGACTACGCGTCTCTGATTCGCTTCAATAGTATTGTTTGATGGTGAATTAAACCATTGTTCAAATAAATCTTGTGCACGTTTTATACAATGATCAAGATCATATCGACATGCTGTTGATATAATCATATCACGATGTAATGTATCAAGCCATTTATCAGTGAATTGATTATCATGCCAGCCAAGTTTATTATAAATGGGTAATATAAGATCAACTACATAGGAACGAAAACGTTCATATAAATAAAGACCTGAACTACTTGATGCAATCATCTGTTCAATATATTGAAGACCCGAAAGAATGCGTTCCCAAACAATATATGAACTTTCTAAAGAACTATATTCAAGTAATTCAAAAACAAGTGATGCTGAAAGAATATCTAAAAGAAAGAAAACAAAATCATTTAATGAATGAAAAAAATATAAAGCTAAAAGATTTTCTTGGTTTACTTGGCCGAGCTAAATTGAATGCATCATCGATAAGGCCACTTCGTTCAACAATAGAAAATTTTTGGTGATCAGTTTTAAATTGTTGAATAATTTTTTTCCAATTCTTTCTATCATAATTTGCACGAAAAAATCCTAACAATTCAGGATTCACTAAAATCCATTCAGTTGATTGAATATTTGTTGTCATACTCATTGCAGTCTTTGAAAACCATATTAAATCTGTTGATAATGATGAAGGTGATTTTATTTTTAAAGGTATTGACCATATGTAATTATATGGAGATTTTGATGGTTGAGCTGCGGAATCAAATAAAAATTGTTTTTGACTTATTTTGATTGATTGATGTTCATAATCACGTATGATTTCAACATATGGATAACCCATTTGATCTGTCCATGTACTCATTATGTCACTTAGACTTGTATTGGATGGTAATTGAATATTATCTTCATGCATTTGTTCACCTAAAGCTTTCCATAAATCCATTTGTCTTGCTGTTGAAAATAAATGTTGTGATAAATATTTTGAAATGCCACGATTGAATGTATCATTACCCATAAAATTTCTCATCATACGTAATAATGATGAACCTTTCGAATAGGTTATTGCATCGAAAATACTTGTTAATTGTTCATTTTGTGTTATTTTCATGTTGACAGGATGTGAAAATGAAATAGCATCGTTTTGCATGACTGCTAACCAACGCTGAGCAATAAATTGCTCATATAAATCCCATTCTGGATGGATTTTATCTGTATAAACGAATTCCATCCATTTAGCAAAACCTTCATTTAACCATAAATCATCCCACCATGATGGTGATACAAGATCACCAAACCATTGATGTGCCAACTAAGTAATGTAAAAGAAAAAAAGAAAAAAATTATAATAGATAATTTTATTTCTTTGAAAATTATTTAAACAAACTTCATGTGCGATAACTAATGCAACGTCTTGTTTATTAGATGATGTCGATGTACGGTTATTGTAGAAAAGTCGTGTTTCACGATATATAATGCATCCGAAGTTTTCCATGGCACCTATTCAAACAATAGACTATTATTCTATAAAAAGCTCGTTTTACATCGCATTCATATTAAAAAAAACATGCCTCTTGGTAATTTCATGATATCACTTTAAAATGTTTAGTGAGAAAGAATATGATTCGATTTTCTGAAATTTATTTTTAAGACTCTGATCTAATAAAAACAATTGAATGATGTTAACATAGAAAATGTTATAGTGTTTTAGGCAAAAAAAATAAAAAGATACGTAAAATCATAATATATATAATTCAGTTTCTTCATCATAAAAAAAATCCTAGACATCTTTCACATGTTTCAAAGGACTATTTCGTTTATCAGACAATTTAATAATAAAATCTTAATCAAAACGTTGCATCATTGTCATTTAAAAAAGACAGAAAAGTAAACAATAATAATAATAAATTCGTTAAAATACTGTGAAAGAACGTATTCTATTTACCTGCATCAAAATCTGGTACCGCAATATGGTCAACTTTTGATATGGGAAAATTAACTTTATATTGTTCTTCAAAATCTTCGATATTTTTTGTTGCTACTTTAAGTGCATAATATAAATCATTTTTCTTTTCTGGCTGTGCACAAATACTTGTTGTTATATTTCTATAATGACCTGTATTATTTTGTACTAAACATTCAAAATCGGCTACAACAAGTGCCAATAGATATGAGCTCATTGGTACAGATTTCTCAAATTGCGTTATTATCCAACCATTTAATTGATTTTGTGTCGATGCAATAGGCATATTACTCCATGCTCGATAGTGTTGTTCATGTTCAACAATAATTGTATATGTTGCTTTTAATGCTGGTTCATCAAAACATGGTAATGCCCTTCGAGCTGATATTGGTTCCATTTGTGAAGCAACTAAATAACGTCGTACTTTATCTGTTGATCGTAGATATGAACTAAGATAAAAACCAAATGTATCATTTCTTAATTCACCTATATATGGTATCATTAGTGTAAATTCTGTATTATTTAATAATGTTTGATTGAAAATAATTGTAAAAAAATCTCGTTCATTATCATATATTGTTCGTATAACTGATACTCTTGGTATTGATAGTGTGATGGGATACCGTACAACAATAAAGCGTTTATGTAAAATAATATAATCAGTTGCTTGAATTATTTTAATTGTTATATTAACATCGCCTTCAAATATTGAATAACGAACATTACTGTCAGATATATTTAAATAAGGTTTTACATAAAGATTATAATGAATAGGAATAGCAAGTGATGGTAAACGATGACTATTCACCTCCGGTCCAGTATTACCTGGATGAACAAATGATGTTATTCCATTGAGATTTATACGATTCCATTCGATTGCTGCATTGATTTTATCAAGTGAAAGTTGAAATTGTCGATAAGTAGTACCTAAAATATATATTCAATAGATTAACATAAAGAATAAGTGTATATACATATAATTCGAAGTCATTTCGTTTTACCTTTATCACTAATCGAATTCGCAAATGTAACAAATTCATCACGTTGTCGACTATTAATAAATCGACTTGAAACAGCGTCAATAATACCGGATAAACTCGAACCAGATTTTCCCCATTTTGAAAACAATTGGTCCCAATTATCACGAATCCAATTCCATGCTATTTGATTTCCATGTGATGATCGAGCAACACGTTGTATTGATGCAGCTAAGTCTTGATCACGTATAATCGAATTTATTTTCAAATGCTGATTAAGAAACCAAAGTATCAATGATGGATCTTGTGTGCAAGCAAGACCATTCAATAAATTTAATGTTTCACTTGCTACATTTTCTTGTGTAAGACGATCCCATAAAAAGTTAAATTCTGGTTGAGAACCCGCTCGTATAATTGTACAATAAACAGTCGATCGAAGCGTTGCTGGTATTTGATTTAATGCTGGATTTGAGAACCAACGACGATAAGTTTTACGAGCTTCTTCGACACATTCACGATGACCATAACGACATGCAGCTGATAAAACACTAGGCTGTAATAATGCTCGTAGCCAATCTTTCGATTGATCTATTGGCTCCCAACCTATTTTATGATATAATGGTAATAGAAGCTCAAGAAAATATTGTTGAACATCAAGAAGAATTTCTTGGCCAGTTAGCAAGTCTTCTTGAAGCCTCATAGCTGAAAAGGCTGCTGTCCATGGCACAAATTCAACTTCATCTTTTAAATAACGTATTAATTCATATGCATCACTGGTATTTACAAGTGATGTACGAGACAATGCAAATACGTCATCAATCAAAGCACCACGTGTTATTGTTGGAATACGAGTATGATCAGATAATAATTGACTTATTATCAATCGAAAATTTCGAGCATCATACTTTGTACGATAAATGCCGAGATAATCTGGATTTGCTAAAATCCAATCGGAATCCGATGTTGAAATTTGTAAACGCATCGAAGTATCATTAAGCCAAACGACTGAATTTCGACTTGATGTCTATTAGAAGAACGGGAGAAAATAGAGTAGAAAAAAAAAGAAATTTTAGCATTTCTTTTTCAAGACACATTATAACTTTTCGAAAGTAATTATCATTAGCAATCATAATATTGCTATGTACGACGCTTTGTACCGTTGTTTTTGTGATACATTTATTTATTTTCATTTTACTGAATGCTTGAGAGAGAGACGATATGTAATTCATAATTATTTACATGTAATACCGAGAACTTATGCATATACGTCTATTCTCTCGTGTTGTATAGAAGAAGAAAAACTTGATCTTTCAGCTCAGATTCTGGAGAGAGAAAAGGAGTTTTAACCAAACAATTAATATTGATTGAGCTCGACTGTTAAACTCATGATTTGATTATGTCATTGTTGAATTCATTATTAATCAAAAATGGTTGCCCTTTTATCACTAATACATAGATAAATTCTCGTATAATGAGAAATAATGTATCATTTCGCATAGTTTCTGATTTATAATATAATCTCATGACAGAATTGTGTACCGAAAATGTCAGTTTATCAAGAAACTAAAAAAATTTGACCTTGCACTAACTATTCATATCATACAGTTAGTCATTGTCATAAATGAACCTATGTCGATTATGAATACATTTACCTTCGCTGATGAACGATCAAAGTGTTTGAATGGAATCCACCATTTTTCTCGTTTAACTGTTGTTGAAAAGAGACTAAAAGGTTTCTGATTGATAACCATATAACTGTTAACATTCAATTTTCTTTGTCGTTCAGTTTGTGTTGCATATTCTCGATTAATTTCAACAATTGGATAACCAGCTTGCTTTGTCCATCCATTCATAATTTGTTCCACATCAATTTTATTATCAGCAGCATGACTTAAATATCGCCATAAATCTTCTTGGGTTGCTGAACTATAACTTAATGCTTTAAGATAATTTTGTATACCTTTTTGAAATACTTGTGCACCTAAAAACATCGACATCATACGTATCAGTGTTGCACCTTTATCATATGTTATTGAATCAAATAATTGAAATATATCAGCTGGATTTGTCGATTGAATACTTATTGGACGTGATGTTGGTAATGAATCTGCATCCATAAATGGAAAGATTTTTTCAACGACAATTCGTTCATCTTGCATCCAAGCTGGTTCCAGTCGATCAGATGCTAATGTTTCCATGTAACTAGCAAATCCTTCTTTTAACCACCTACAATAATCAAATCAATTGTAGCACATCATGTTTTTTTTTCTCTCTCTCTCAAAGAGAACAAACAAAGGAAACACTTACAATTCTCCCCACCAAGCCGGTGAGACAAGATTTCCAAACCATTGATGTGCAATCTCATGTGTAACTACTGTTGTTATGTATTGTTTACGTGATGCTGATACAGTATTTTCATCATAAAACAAGCCAACCTCTCGATAAATTGCCAATCCTAATTTCAAAACAAATCATTTTAAGACAATGATGATGATGATATAAAAAGCAAAAGTTTTTCTTTTTTCTTTTACCATAGTTTTCCATAGCACCAGCACCAAAATCTGGTACAGCAAAATGTTCTAATTTTGGTAGTGGATAAGGAATATCAAAATATTCATTGAAATATACTAATGATTTAGACGCTATTTCATCAGCATAAGCTAACTGTGGTAAAATATCGATTCGTCCACAGACTCTTGATGAAATATTTGTTGATCCAACGATTGATTCCGGTCGACAATCAAAATCTGATTTAGATGCGACAATAATTGCTAATAAAAATGTTGACATTTTTAATGTTGGTGTAAAATGTGATAAAAGTTTTCCTTTGTCTAATATTTCTGTTCGTTGAATTTCTCCATTAGACCAAACACGTTCTGAAGAATCATGTAGAACACTTATATAGAAGATAGCTTTTCTAGCTGGCTCATCAATGCATGGAAAAACCGTTCGTGCATGTGTTGGCTCCATTTGCGAAGTCATAAATGTTTTCGTAATTCCATTCGTATCGATGTATTTACTTATGTAAAGACCATGTAATTCACGTGAGATATTTGCTGAAAAAGTTAAATATAGTGTATAATTATGATTTGGAATGAATGGCGATGAAAACTTCAATCGAATTAATTCACTGTAATCATCATATGACCAAGAATCTAATACTGGTAAGGGTGAAACTGTTAATGATGAATTAACAATTTTTATTGTTGAATTATTCAATAGCAAATCTTTTTGATGAAGTACAACTTCATTTGTTGTTTCAAGACAAGTAAATGTGTAAAAAAGAACGCCTTAAAAGAAAAGGTTGTTTTGTTTTTAATCTAAATGAATTATTTAACAAACCAGTAAATGTTTCTGAAGTTAAATTTGGGAATAAAGTCAATCGATATTCCTCTTGTCGTAAATTTGTGGGTATTCGTTCAATGGGTGGGGCTAATATTGTTGTTTCAATAAGTTCAGTTGCTGTTGCTATTATTCTCGTCGTTGTTGCTGTTAATGTTGTTGTTTTAGATGATGCTGTTGCTGCTTCTATTGCTTCTGTTGTTGCTGCTATTTTCGCCGTCGTCGTTGTTGTTGTTGCTGTTGTTTTACTAGCTGATACCTTTTGATTAACACCAAAATAAATTGTTAACACTAACAAAGTAATAAATATTGCAACTATTCCAGATACGATTGCCCAAAAAATAGGTTTTTTCACATGATAAATTGTTTTTGAGTCATTTGTAATTATTGTTGGATCAGTTGTAGAAAGATCGAATGATTCGGATACCATGTTTTAAATTAAACACACTTTAATTTTATATCGTCGTCTTAGAGTGCAAAACTAACCATAGAATTATATTGTAAGACAATTTTTATCTTTTTATTGAGAAAAGAAACGCTATTTATTGTTAAAACATAGATAATATATAGAGAAATCTATGTCGTTTTAATTGATCAAGTGATTTGAATAATAAAGGATTCACACCCAAGATAAATAAATAATAGTTTGAGAAAGCAAAAACTACCACAATTGTATAACTATTTCTCGTCAATCTTCTAGATATGTAAAAGAAAAAGAAACAAAATAAAGTAGTAAGCAGATGTAAGGGCAAATATAAGAAACGGCTAGCCTAATTTTTGAAACGAGACTTTAACGCTCACATCTACGTAATTGAATTATAAAGACGAAGATGTCAATGCAGCTGATCTTTAAACATACTAGATACTCACTATAATGATTCTCTAATGCATTTCTTTTCTCTTATTTTTAAAAGAACATAAGATTAGACATGTAGCATATCCTTTTTTTCTTTTTTTTTTGGTTCAAGTAATCTTTCGAAAAAGGCAAAAGATGATTGAATTGGCTGTCCTTTTCATTTTTCTCGTCATCTAATCTTGTAAAGATATTGAGTTGACATTCAAATATAAATATATTCTATTCGAAAGAAAGAAAGACAAAAGACACAGCAGTAAGACTTGAGTATAATCAAAGTCTATAAGCGCTTCTATATATGGTTAAAGAATGTTTTATTATCTATGTATATTTCTTTACTAGTCTTAAATGAAATCTTTATTAAATAACTATATTGAAAAACATACTTGTAGTGAATTGAGATTTCTTATTTTTTAGTTGTAAAAACGAAATATTATAATTATTGAATGAAGAGGTTGATTTATAATATGTATGCGTCTGTTTCATTGAAGACTAAAGAGAAAACTACGATGACACAATAATGTGTAACTCAACAAGAGATAACACTACTCCTGGCAAGAGTCAATCTATCATCACAATAAGCAATACTAGTTGACAGGATTGATAGGCAAGAAAAGAACAAGGCAAAATACTTATCTCTCGTCACTACGCGTTCCTTCCTTTTGATTGGAAATCTTTCTATTTTCTTCTTCTTATGATTAGAAAAAAAGAGTTTGCCTATATTTTTGTTTTGTTTAAGACAACTAATCAATGTCGGTTGAACTATGAAGAACAAAATCAGTATAAAATTCGAATTAAGTTTTCATATCAAGCAGAATCAATCGAAAGAGATTTTCTAATTACTATTGAAGATATTAATGAATCACCATATAATCTTCAATGTTCTAGTATGAATTTTAAGAACTGAAAGAAAAGGTACAAATGAAAGTATGATTCTTTTTTTCTTGTTAAATAGATCACACAGGTATTTGTACGGTTTTCGATGATGATTTTAATCAAACATTAAATTGTGGAATAAAAACTAAAAATGATTTTAATAACAAAACATCATTTGAAATAATGTGTACTGATAATGGTCAACCACGTTTATCGGTAAATAAGATCTTCTTTAAATATCTCTAACTCTCTTTTCTACTAAGGTATCAACATGGATACAAATTCTACCAAATGACATGACACTAATGTTTGTTCCTATTTTTTCGCTGATTATACCCGTCGACGATAATTATAATGCGATAGATAAACACACAAGAGATGTAAGTACATTTATTTATTAGACATTTATTGTAAATGAGCCAAGAAAATTCTTTGTCGACTTTTTTGTTTCATCCATATCTATAACCTTTACGAATTTCTTTCATCGTATGGAATGTGAATACGATTAAGATCGTCTTGCTTGATCATGACAGCATGATAAAACTAACGAGTTATTTCAGTTAATTTAACTAATAAGTGTTATTTAGAATATTGTCATATCATATTCCAATGATGGAGATAAAACAGAGCAACAGCGTCAACGACGACAAGCGAATTCATCACCTCAAGTAAAGAAAAACAAAAAACAGAAACAGAAACAGTCAATATAAGACTTTTTATTTTTGCTAATAGGATATTGTCTTTAATGTGTCTCATTTAAGTGTACCAGAAAATGCACTAAATTTTAACATAGCACATATTCACATTGTTGATGAAGACAATGATAATTATACCTGTTCAATACAGACTCATAATTCTCTTCAACATCAACAACCATTTGAAATTGTTAACGGAATCTTACGTACTAAATTACCTACGAATCATAATAGTACGTAAAGAAAATACTCTACAGAAAAGAAATTTCTTCATCGTCTTTTATCTATTAGATTATGATCTTGATTTTGATTTTGAAACTACACCAGTTTATAATGCAACAGTATCATGTTCTGATTTAATTCATCATTTTACTATTAACAAAAATTTTACTATCTTTGTCACCGATGTCAATGAAGCCCCAGTTGAATTAACATTAACGCCTAATATAGTATGTAATAATTTGATAGTTTCTCGTTTTACAACAGAACAAATTTATGGTTTAGCTTCCAGAGAATTCACCAGCAGGTTTTGTTATTGGTCAACTACAGACGATTGACCCAGATATATTTTCAACGAATCAAACATTTCAGTACACAATTATTACTGACATGAATCATATATTTAAATTAGAAAATGATAATCTAGTGGTAAGTGATTTGACTGAATTTGTCGTAAGTTATTTTTCTAAATATTCTATTTGCATTTTTATCAGTTATCACGTGATAATTATGTAGAGATGTGTATATCTCAACCAGATTTATGTCCACATGATTATGAACAAACTAATTCACTACTTGTTCGTATATTTGTTGAAGATAATGGTGAACCACGAGCATCACAAAAATTTTGGATTCAAGTTAAAATAACTGATGAAAACGATCCACCAGTTAATTTGATGTTAGATGAAACTGCTGTGAAAGAAAATTCACCGATTGGAACATTAGTTGGATCATTTTTAATTGATGATCAAGATTTATATCAAACACACACATATACGCTTATTAGTGAAAATTCATTTTCAAACAATGGAAACCTTTTTTCTATTGAAGATAATGATCTACGCCTAATGAGACCACCTGATTATGAACAAGAAGAATTCGTTCTTATTACGGTGCACGCTACCGATAATGGAGTACCACCGAAAAGTGTGAGTAATCTCTAAGATTAGCGTAAAAGAGAAAAAATATTCTAAACTTATTGAAAAGAATTTCTTGACTAATAATTTTCAGTCATAATAAAAATTTTCCAAGATTCTATTTATATTTATTGAAAAACGAAAAATATTGATTCTCCGTAGATTACAAGTGATTTTCTTATTGAAATAATCGACGTTGATGAATTTCCCACTACGTATATATTTATTTCAAATATTGATAATATTTTTTTAAATGATACGATTAATAATTTAATAAATGGAGTAAACTCAGCACGAACGACTTACTTACCACAAAGTGCTTACACACAAGCATCGTTGGGGAAAATTTTATTTTTAATAGAAGATCGTGATCAAGATATTGATTTGAATGGATATGATAATAGTGATCTAACTGAATTTGGTTTTTCCAAACCAACATGTGATCTTGTATCGGAAATACCATATAGATTGTTATGTAACTCGACTGTTACTGTTGCTCACCCACACTCAGAATATTATCAAAATGCATTGAATGGACATATAGTTGTTACTTCATTAACGTTAATAAGTAATAATAAAACTATGAATTTTTCAAAATTATTAAGAATTAAATTTGAAAATATTGTATGTAAATAGTTTGTTAGTTGAATAATTAACTATATTTATTTATTTTATTTTAGACTTTAACAATTAATGGTCAAGAAACAGACTCTGTTGATATTCCCAGACATAATGCAGCTTCTCTTATAATTGGCTCGATTGATGCACTTGATCTAGCAGCTGGAGGACAACATCAAAAAAATACTACACTTAATCCGAATAGTTCTTTGTCTTATCCACTTGAAATTATTAATTCAACTATTTTGAAAGTTAGTGTCTTTTTTTTATTAGATTTACTCATTATATTATTAAACAATTATTTTTCAAATGATACTACAGATTCGTGACGACGCAAATTTTTCTTCACTCAATATGCAATCAATATTTAATGTTAGCGTATTTGTAACAACAATTGGTGAAGAAAGTCGATTAGTAGAAAAATATTTAATCGTTAATGTAAAAAATAAATTTGATTTCAATTTAACATTAACAAATAATAAGGTGTAAAATGTAAAAAAAGTTATATTTTTATGCAATTTTCTGTAATTTAGATTATGGAAAATTCTCATGAAAATACATCAATCGGAAACTTCATTGTTGAAAATGGTATAGGCGATTATACTATTGATCTTGTTAATAATAGTAATGGAAAATTAAAATTATATGGAACAAATCTATTAGTAAGATTTTTCATTGGAGATTTTTTACATCGTTTTTTTTAATTCATTCTTTTTTACAGTTAGCTACGAAATATGTTGAACACTGTTATTTGAATCATTCATGTTCATTGAATTATGAAACAGAACCTAGAATTAACATAACAGTTGCAGTTCATGATCCATTAACAAATGAAACACTTCGTCTTGTAGATTTTTCTATCGAAGTTCAAGATGAAAATGAACCACCTTTTAATATATCTTTATCTAGTATTTATCTGAATGAAATTTGTCTAAGAAAAATATCACATATTCTTCTTCTTTTATTCGTGTTCATAGATCTTGTAATTTCGGAAAATACAACTATTGGTTCTACAATTGGTATTATAAATGTAATTGATGTTGATTTTAATCAAACAATAACATTTACAACAGTGAATCCAATATTTACAATTGAGAATGATCGTTTAATATTAAAAAGAAAATTAATTTATGATATACAACAACATATTCCAATTGTTATTCAAGCAACTGACAATGGACAACCACCAATATCTGTTTGTTACTTGATTTTTATCCAAAAAAGTAAAATTTCAATTTTGTTTTTAGATAGAAAAATTATTTATTATAAACATAACTGCGATAAATCGACCACCAGTTAATATAACATCAAGTTTGATGATTGGATATATTGAACGAGATTCTGAAAATAAAAATTCAACGGGAGCAATTGTCGGCCAAATATATATTATGGATCCAGATCTTAATGAAAACTTTACTATTATATTTAATAAACCTAATTTTCTGGCATTGGAACCAGCTAGAAATTCATATTCAATTATATCAGATGATGACTTTGAACTATCGGTTAGAGTATTTATATTTATTCTTTCGACATAAAGTGATGTTTTTTTCTTAGGCAGAAGTTTACAATGTTGGTATTCTAGATGTAGATCTTCCACATGGACAAGGTCAAACTAATTACTCAGTCAATGTAACAGCGAATATAACAGATTTTGGTGGTCATTCAGTAATATACGAATTCGTTGTCGATTATGTACAAAAGCCACTAATTAATGCAACTGTACTATCAATATTTATAGAGACGACAACAGCGGTAAGTTATGCACAAGTAAAAAAGTCTTTTATCGAGTTGTAAGTCTAGCTTAGTCGTGACACTTTATCAGACATTTGCCATTAACAAACATCCAGATCGATATGAAAAAAGACAAAAGGAATTCAACTTCTATAAGATAATATGGCATATTGCTAAAATTTCATGTCTCATCGTCGAATCTTCCTTAACATATGTCATCAAATCCGTTGATTATTATCGTATCTAGAATCAGTTAGAAATCAGTATTGATTCAATTACATGATATATACTAGGTGATAGGAAATAGACATTAGTATCAATAAAACGCCATATATTTGTCAATCAACTAGTCGAACTGTTAGATTATCTCGTTAAATTCTGTCTAATCTTTAAATTACATAATCATTCAAATAACTTTCTTTTTATGAGATTATCTCACTAACCCATTAACATTGTAGTCTTAGAGAAAACTAGATCCACAACTACTCCTTACTCATGAACTCGAATATATGACATTGAGTTGACTTTGAATGGATTCAACTATTCTGAAATTCCAATACAAATATCATCGGTCATTTGTGATCATCTTATTTCATCTGAACTATGTTTGTATAAATGTTTTCGTCTGATTCTTCATTCAAAAGTCTCCTATCATAGTTGTATCCGCTTAGAACTTTGTTGGAAATCACTTTACAACAATTAATATATTGTACTCAATGAAAATATCTATCAAAGAACAATTAGAAATCATTCACTCAGATGTATATTGTCTTTGTTTATATAAACATTTTAATAGAACACTACCATAAGATGATAAATCTATTTTTTGACAGCTTTAGTATAGGAATACTTACGATAAGCTCATCAATCTGATGAAATCAAATTCATTATTTTAGAATATGCTAATTACTTGAATCTTTAGCATGTTTTGCAATGTTTGATGATAAAAATTAGCTACATGAGATTGTTCTCCAACGGTAGAAACAGATAGGAATATTTTATGAGATAGCGAAGCGCAACGCTCTAAGTTTTCGAAAGGATATTGCAATTGGGTATGTATTTTACATGAGAAATCATATTTGGTGACTATAGAGAGAGTTTCGATTAAGAAAAATTATATTTTGTTACACATTCGAAAGAATCACAAGTTAAAATACAAAAAAAAGACATAATTATTACATATTGATCTTAATTTTTCTAGACTGGATCTTTATTTCAAGCGTTACATGCTCGAGTTTATGAAACAACACCACCGAATACTCCAATTATTCATGGTGTTTTACGCTCGACGTCATTAAACAATTCTTTATCAAATTCACTAACATGTACTGCTACAGATGATCAAAAGAATTCATTTAGAGTTGAAACTACAATTACAGATCAATTAGCATTTATTGTCTCGTTACCAGAGAATTATACATTAAATTCAACAATTCATCCAATTATTATTGTTAATGTACAATGTAACATTAGTAATGATACGAATGTAAATCAAGTAAGTTAGCTTTCTTTTATGAAATAGAACACAGAGATATAATTCATGGGGATTAGGACATTGTTGTCGATGTTTTACCGGCTCCACCCACAGTGGAGATAAACTTTAATCAAACAGAAACATTTTATGCAGCAAATCCTATTAATAATGAAACTATATTGGGTACATTTGATCTTATCGAATTAACAACAACAACACCAACAAATCGTACATATAATCTTTCATTAGTAAATTATCAAGATACATTTCAAGTAAATATTTTTATAAAAACAAATAATAAAAGCAACAAAAAGTTTTCGTTTCTTTTTCGTGTGAGAAAATGAATTAACATATTATTTTTTGAATAGCTTCTATCCAATCATAGTCTTATTCAAATTGGTCAATATCCATCTGAAATATTAGACTTTAGTGATGCTTATGTTAATTTAATTGTTCAGGTCATCGAAACAACACCTGATAAACCAACTCGTATTATTCAAAGAACTTTTCATTTACCAATTATTATCAATTCATCAACACCATTGATCACTTTTAGTCAATCATCAATAGCAAACAAAACAGAGTCGAATACAACAATCGGATATTTTTCTATAAGTAATATATCAATACCTTATCAATTACAATTACTTGATACATACAATGATGGATTAGAATTAGATTCAAATAGTAATTCATTAATTCTTAAAAGACCAATCAATACATTCCCATTAATCAATAATCAAACACAATTAGAACTGAAAGTGGCGTTAATTAATGAAACAAATGGAACGATATTATTAACAACTTTTCCATTAAGAATTACTTATGAAAATATAGTAGATTCTTGTTTACATAAAGATTGTGGAAACGGTACATGTATTCATCGAAATGAAACGTAAAGAAGATTTTTTCATGAAAACTTTGCTCTCCTAAGTTTGTTTTATTTTGTATTCTCTTTAGTGTTTCGTATTGTTTATGTACAGGTGGTTATACAGGTATAGATTGCCGAGGGATTGATGCATGTGCATATAGTCCATGTACTAGTAATGGCATATGTCATCAATTATCTTCTGATGGAAAATTTTCATGCCAATGTATACGAAATTATTCTGGAACTTATTGTGAAATCTCGATTGACAGTTGCCAATTAAATAAATCTTCTTGTCCATCAACAGATATATGCATTCCAATACGCAGTAATCTTACCAAGTATGTTTATTTATTATTTTTAAAAACAAGGCCACAAATTCCTTTTCATTTAGTTCTTTCAAATGTATTCCAAGAGATGAACTGCAATATTTTGTTTTTGATTATTTAAATAATTATAAAAATATTGATATTGTCGATAATGAAAATTTTCCAGAAAATGTTGAAAATTTTCTCAAAGGCAACTTACCATTCAATGAAACTATTGTTTCATCTGAAATAATAATACTTGGGCCACAAAAATATGGTCGAGCACAATTAATGTCAGCTGCTGTTCGAATGCCCGATGATAGCTCTACAACATTTAGTGATGCTTTGGAAATCTTTTGCAACAATATTTCATTGATCAGTAAGATAGAAAATTGAAAAGAGAAAATTCCAGAATAATATATATGATGTTACAATATTGCCAATGGAAATTATTTCGCGCTGGAACCGATGTAAAAAATAATTGATGAATACTTATATTTATGTACTAGGAAAAGAAATATCTGACGAATACTTATCTATCTTCATATCAAATACTATGCAGCATCTAGAATATAGAAGTAAAGTCAAACTTTGAGCTTTTCGTGTTCAATTGATATTACTGTACACGTTCAGTCACTTCCATATGATATAAATTATATAGGCTTACAGTAAGCATGATGCCATCGATTGTCTGTTGAGATGAGCTTAAAGATACATCACGTCGAACAATCATCACTAGGATCAATTTTTTCAGTCCCAGTCCTTCTAAAGTTGAAACTGTGTTGTTAACAACTATTTAAAATATACACATCGAGAGAATTTGATATTGGATAGCTACTATTTGTGTACAATTATTATAGATATTCTATTGAATACAAACAGTTTTTGACCTATTCTCAGTTCTGATCACGGCAGAATTGAAACGATCTTCTTTGCATCGAATTCCTACATGAAGTAGACTTTCGGTTATTGAACTGAATTTAAATTATATATTTTTCAACGTATTACAATCTTTTTAGTATGTTCGAAATTATAAATTTTCGTGAAGAAATGACAAAAAATCTAGCATTTGTGTCTGCGGTTTTTCTTCTCTAAAGTCAAATTTCACTAACTTCACTTTGTCAAATACGTTCTCGTGTGAATCAGTTCGGAAAGCTAGAAAGTTTTATCAAAGCATCTATCTTGTTTCTACCAAAATAAATAATAAATTCAATAGTCGTAACAAAGTTCAATTAGAAACTGAGATGCACAACTTGACGAGGTGAGCAAGGGGAAGGAAGAAGGAAGAAGAAATTTGTTAAGCTATGTCGTCTACTTACACTACAGATTTTTTCGAATAGATATCTCAATAGATGCAAAAATATAAAAATAGATGACGAAATCTCAATGAGTACTTATGATTCAAATGAATACAACAGCAATTTAGGACTAGATTATAATTCGAAAGTAATTTAGTACATAGTTTCTATAGCATACATCTAAATTTTGTTGATTTTCGATCGTTTTGTTAAGTTTCTGCTGGAAACGCTCATCGTCATCATTAGCGAATTGTGCCATCGATTTAAATTGAACAGAGTGAATAAAGACACTAATATTTTTCAATGAAAACAGATATTGCATAAAAGATTTAATAAGAACTATTTCTTGAGTATATATGGTAGGAAAATTAACGTTTTGAATGTTTTTCTATTTTTGTTCAAAACAAAATGAAACAAATGAAGAGAAAAAGAACAAAACAGAATAATTTATAGTATTTTTTCAAAAGTATACATATTTTGAAGGATTTTAAGTCAAATCTAATGTAGAGCATTCGAGAAATACGTGTAGATTTTTATATACAAGTTGTGATAGATTCTATCATTCTCTTACGAATAGACACATTTGTTGTGTACAAATACTGTTTAATATTTATCTTGAATTGCTCGATAAAAATTGTATATTTTTAGTGAATTCATTTACTCGTGAGATGTGTGCTGGTTATCAACAAGCAACTTATCTTGATAAGTATTTTAAATCGATGCCAAGTTTTTGTCCAAACTGTACGTTCGTTGATGCTGCTGATAAATATTATTGGTTTGATAAAATACTTCCATTTTTACCACTATGGATAACTGTTATAAGTAAAAAAATAAAAATAGACTTTTTTCTTTAAATTCAAAAATTAACGAATTTATTGTTTTACAGTTGGATCCCTTCTGATGGCAGCTGTTCCATTAATACCATTCAGTGCGAATACCCCCAAAAAAGTCACATTACCAGTAATGAAAGCTAACAGAAGTATCAAAGATGAAGAATGTCTCGCGTAAGTATATTTATAATCATGAAATTTGTATTTTGCCTTAATCTAAAACTCAATGATCGCTGATTCGAACAGAACCCCTTGTATTTTATATCTAGATTGGTAAAAACAGTTCGATCAGCAGGAAAAATTACTCATTCTCATCGCGAAAGAAATGATTCTGGATATGAGAGTAATGAGGATACTGATAGTTATCTCGGAGAAATAATCAATAATCACCAACAAGAATTTCATGTTTTTCCTGTTTCACTTCGAGCACGTTCGAGATCAACTGAACGTCGAGGTACAACTATCGATGATTTAATTTCACAGAATCATTCTCCTGTTTCTCGATCAACAAGTTTTTTTAATAATCCTCGACGTTATATTCAACGATCCGTTTCTATGTCAACACAAAAAACTCCTCGTCAATCATCTGTTGGTAATAGTCAAACATTGAAACCAATAATTCGGCGTCGTTCAACACTATTCGATTCAAGTTTTGGATCATTAATGCGTTTAACAGGTACACCAAGATTAAATAATCATGATGATACATATGTATCATCTAGATTTCGTAATGAAAATACATCGAAATTTGTCATTGGAACATTATGGAATACATTCGCATTAATCAATAATCTTTTTTTACAAAGACCAAGAAATCGACGTAATGCTCTTTTTGGCGACACAAACATTCAAGCTGAAGAATTAGCACATTTAGAACAATTATATTCACTTGCTGAACGTGACCAAGCGAATGAAACAGGAACAAATCATCTTGAATCTATTCTTGCAGAGTTTTTATCAAAATTGAAAACAAATAAAACGCAAAATTTGCAATCAATTATCTTGGATATACTTTCTTCGATAGAACCTCATTGCACTTGCTATGGAAATCATCATCTTCACACATGTATTTATTATGATCATTCGTTACCGTATGTCAAAACTTTTGCTGGTAATACATCACAATTAGAAACAATTTTTCGTGACATACAAAATACTAATAAATCCCGACAACAAGAAGCATCAACTCAATCCTGTTTAGAAAAGCCTCATAGAATTTTTAAACACTATCAACCAACAACTAATACATCGACACAATCAAGTCCAATTTTAAATTTAAAACAGTGGCATAGTCATGCGTCTACTCAATATAGTCCGATGAGGGATAAAAATAATATTCAAATAAGATCAAATTTGAACGAAATCGACGATAAATACAATAATACTGATGTTGCAACTCAAACTATGGAAAATAAGAAAAATAGTTTAATTGATATTTCAACACAATTTAGCCCGATAACACTAGAAGATGATGATGATGATATAAATATTTTAAGTCAACGAAAATTAAAAACTAATCTACGCGATGATCATGTTTATATGAATGCATCTACTCAATTTAGTCCGATCTTAAACGAAGATATGGCAACGCATTTAAAATCACACATAAATAATGATGCCGAAGTGAAACATACAAATGCTTCAACTCAATTTACTCCAACTATAGTAGAAGATATTTCTACTCAATATTCTATAGATGAAGTTGAAGATATAAAACCTAAATATACAAATAATTTGCATCAAGTAAATTTGAAAACAACTCACGATAATAATCTTCATCATCAACGAAGTTCTCTCATGCATGAATTAAAACAGGTTTTAACTTCGCCAGTACCAAAACAGAAAATTGTAAACCAAGATAATTCAGAAAAAACAATTCCCCCTACTCATTCAGTTCGTAGCCTTGTTTCAATGTTTGACACACCATCAATACGTAAAGAATCAAATGTAGATTTTCATAGTAAACCATTTAAAAAACTTAATGCAAATACTCCAAAAGCAATGAGTCCATTAGATTCGACACCTCGTCGTTTCGGTATTGACGATGCTTCTTCGTCTATTGTTGATGGTGTAATCGAACAATATGCGAGCGAAATGGCGTCCAATATAATTGAAAATGCTGTCTCAACAGGCACAACAAGATCTGTTTATCATAACGAGCAACAACAACGAGAACAACAGCGGCGTTTTTCTTTCTACAACAATAATGGTGGACACGGTAAAAGCTTATTATTTCAATCAAATACATTCGTACCAGTTAATGGCACAGTTAATCAAGGAAAAAATCAAGATTTTCGGGGTATTTCATATTAATTCCTTGCATGAATTTCATCTTAATCAATTCTTTTTCTTTTCCTTCTAAAACAGAAAAAAAACGTTTAATTAATTTTTTCTATTATTATTTAGCGGAATCTGCGGCATCTATTACTTTCCTTAACGATCCGTTAACGTCTACAAAACCATCCATTGTAGAAAATGAATCCCAACATACATTAATCGTTGGTCGGTATACTGATGGTGATGATATAAATCGGGCAAAACCGAAAAAATATCACAGTTTAACAATAGATCCGAGATTCGATTTGCATTCATCGTCATCATCATCATCATCATCACTAAATAATGAAAAATTTGATAATCAACATTATCTTTCTAGTAGTCAACTTTTTACTGCACAAAAAATATACATTCGACCATGGATTGTAAGACGAGCAACAATATCTGAAATTCATTGTCTTGACAATAATGTTAATGACACACGCGTTGAAGCAAAAACACCAACAACAATAAATTCACCGGAAATATTTTTTAATCCTTTTCCAAATAATCATGATCTAGATATGTCGACACGTTATACTTGTTTAATTTCAATACTACTCTATCTTGAATATATTCATGATGAAAATTCAAATAGAATTGTGTTCGATGAACTTAATCGAATTGAAAAACAATTTTTTAATGATACGTTAACGCCAATCAAGGTTGACTCAAATGTATTTCAAACAATTAATCCTGATGGAAGTAAACGTTATCGGACAGGATTTACTCTTGGTATAAATTCATCGGATTTCACAAATAAACCAAAAATTTTTGCAAAACAAATCAATTGGAAAAGTGTTAAAATAATTATACGACGTTTTAGAAAAAAATATCAACATCATAAGCAACTAATAAAAAATGATGAGAATAAAAACTATAATCAATCGGATGTTGAGAACTATTTTAAATATTTCGATTCGAAATCTAAACACCGCATGAAAAAATATGCAAAACATTATGCAGAAAAAATTTAAAAATTTACTTTGCTTTTCTTTTTATCTAATTTAGTGATTAATCGTTATCAATGGCATGTACATTCCAAACGATCATTTCAATATTCGAAAAAGAGACACATTTTTATTATCAACATTTATTCAAATAAAATATATTTATCTTATTGGAAAATTGTTTATTTCATCTTTGAAAAATAAATAAATCAGAGTTAAAAACAAAAAATTATTTAAAACAAAGCATTACGAATCATTTGAAAGTTCTTGAATTTAGCAAAGATTAAATGTAAAATTTTCTTATTTGATTAAATATGAATAAAATAGTTCACAGCCGGGTGTTCACTTCAAATAAAAATAGTTTTACTCATAAAAACTTTGTGATAATAGCTAAAACATGTTAGATTGAGAAAATATTTTTTAATACTGTTGACATTCGATATCAGTTTAGTTCAACGGTATCTATACCATCGTTCTTTTCACATGTCTATTTTATTAGTCTTCTAATTTTCAAGAAATTAGTTAGAATTACTACAGAATATCATGGAATATTTTTGTTTTTCATTATCGAGTTATTTTATCAAACATGGAAACGACATTTTCATTTCTAAATATTTATACCGTGTTGAATAGCTATACTTATTGCTTAGACATCTTCGATTCAATATTTATCTCTTTTTTCGAACTCGATTAACCTTTCGTATTTGTATGTCTTTCATTGAATAGTTATGCTAGGCAAGTTTTAACATACGAAATGAATGAAAGGAAAAAAATCTATATTTTTCTCTATAGAATTATAAGATCATAACATATGTCACATGGCAGAAACAAATCAATCAAGGGTATCCTAACTATAAATTAAAGTAGAAAATGGAAACAGAAGAACATAGATATAAATAGCGTATGTAAGTGTTATACGGACGAAAAGAAAATCATTTATTTCTTTTCTATCTATCGTTTGTTCGTTATTGATGTATGTTGGTGTTATTCTGTTCGAATAAGAAAAAAAAACAAATAATTAAATTTAATAATGGAACGACAAGAGCATCGAGATATGGACGATGAACAAGAAGAACATACTATTGGCAGTCTTGATACTTCTATGGATAGATATCTTGAACATCATGGACTTTGGAGAAAACGTATTCCACAAGGTTTAAAGAAGAAAAAAAAGATTAAAGATATTTTTAGTATTCTTTTTGTTATTCTCTATTTAGATGGATCAAGTTTATTTCGTGCTGTGTCAGAAGATGTAAAAAAATGCAAATACTAAAGAAACTTGAGTTTTGAATATTTCATTTTCTTCTTTTATTTTAGCTATTCTCAACCCAAGTTCATCATTATGATGTTCGATTAAAATGTATTGAACATATAGAGTTGCATGCAAATGAATATAGTCCAGTAATAAATTTATTTTCTTTCTGTTTTTGAACATACATTGTTGTTTTTTAGTTAATTACAATGTCATTATCAAAATATTTAACACATTTAAAAGATCCAACAGTAAGTTGATTAAAAATTCTGATAAAAAAATCTCTTCCTTTCTTATAGACACCAGGTGGCATGCTTGAAGTGGAAGCACTCGCACAATGTTATCGGTACGAGAAAAACAAATCTTGTTTTTGGTTCAACAAATCTAATATTGTTTATTTAGTGTTCATATTATTGTTTACTCTGGTAAAGATCGGGATCCTGTTGAATGTCAGTATGGTTCAAGAATAATTATGCTTTCATTAATTGGTTATCAATTTGATCGAGTTATTACAGAAGAACGGCGCCGACTTTTAGGCATTGTACAAGGTACGCTTTTTTGACTTTTCGTGAGAAATGTTATCCAAAAATTTGCGAAAAATAAATACGAATTTGAAAAGCAAATGTGTGTGATGTTTTGACAAGATTACTCGCAGTAATTATATAACCGTGTTAAATTATTTCTACAAGAGAATTTAAACTTGAGGAGAAATATTTAAATAAATGCTATGTCTAGTTAGTGTATATTTTCAAACATAGATAATTACTTTACTGGGTACTGATGAGTGCTGTTCAATAATTTAAAGGATTAGTGTGTTCAATTTCCAATGAGACTTACTCTGACGATAGGTTTCCTGATATCACCAGCCTGCTTTATCCAATGATTGGTTACGAGTAGATGATTACAGAAAGTTATTCTGGAGTAGTATTTATCGTTATTTAATTTTTTTTCTACAATGAATCGAAAGGAACCATTTATTTGTTCGAATAGCTGAAATTATTTCTAAGACTCTTCTTTGTGTCATTACAAATCAGAGAGAAAACAAAATAGTTCTTCATTGAATTTTTGTTACAAAAAAGTTCAATGACTGAAGACCTTTGTTATTAACAGTGCTAGAACGATGAGTTTTAATCTGTTTTAAAAACTCACTAGTACGTCATAGTAATTTTAATTTTACAGTACCAATCTCTACAGTAGTCTTATTTCTAAAAATAGTCAGTGTACTCATTAGTAATTGGTCATGTACATCTCCATTTGAACAATATCACTAAGCAATATGACATCATTCTAAGCAATTAAATATTTTCTTTGATATTCCAGAAAATATTAATCATTTTGTTTTTGTTTTAGCTTATGTTTACAAATTTCTCTACAGTGAAGTATTTAATCAACCAAAAGTAGTTGAGCAAGCGAAGGCCATGTTAAGAAAATCTGATACACTTTATTATGGCGTTAAAGGAGCAAGCATGCAAAAGTAAGAATGCAGAAGGGATTCCAATTTGAATCGATTAATCCCATGAAATAAATTTCTATCTTTAGACATTCAGATCGAACAGAAAAGAAAGCAAATCATGAATTAATACCTGTACCATATCGTACAGCCAAAGCATTTGAACCAGCTATTTATCGAAATGTTGCGTATGATGTTTATATGAATGATCATTTTAAAAAATATTTTGATAAAAATATTGTCAAACAACATCAACATATTCCATTTATGACACATAATCGATTAATTGAAAGATTTGGTAAAGAAAAAAAGTGAAAATTATATATAGTTAATAAGACTTGTTTTGTTCTATCTTTGTAGGCGTTAAAATGCATTTGCCTGTTTCTTACATAAATCCACCAGATTGTCGACGAGTCATTGTTACTTTATCGAATTCCGATGAACTATTTGCTTATTATGTCGGCGAAGATGCTGATACAAATATGCATAATGTTTATCTTGTTAAATTTGGTTCAATGTTAGTCTCTTTTTTCATTTCAATTTATAGGAAACCTTCTGTATGCTTTTCTTTCTTCATAGGACTAAAACGATTGGTGAAAAAATGTTAGAATTTCCTGCTTCACTTGGTCGTCGTCCAGTTACATTTGCTCAATTAAAACGTCATACAAATATGCATCGAAAATTGAAACCGTGTTGTAAGTGGTTAGTGGTTTACTGAAAAGAAAATTTTTCATTTCAATTTCAATGTAGTGGATGCAAGTTTACAATTTTTTGAAGAACGTTCATCACGAAGACAACGGCAACAAATTGTAGATTATGGAAACAATCGACCCGTTCAATTGTAAGTATAAATAAAATCTGGTGCACGGTAAAAAGTAAATTTTATCAAGTTTGATGAGTAGCAAGAACTCTTCTCAAACAGTTGAGAGTAGTGAATATTTTTCTTATTAAAGTGTAAGTAATTATGGATGATTTGTAATGGTTAACATTACAATCGAAGGTTTTTGATGATAATCAAGATCTATCGAAAGATATGCTTTTCGTTGAAAATAAATACACGGACGGAAGTGAGTGAATGAAAAAAAGTATACAAGAATTGGATTCCTGCTGCGATAAAATAAAAAACGTCTTATACTTGCAAGCTACTCATCTGCTCAAGACACTTCTATTAATAAATATGTTTGTACCTTGATCGTGGCACTAACCAGAAAAAAACAAGTTTAATTAATTAGTTTTCGAAGATTACATAATAGGTGTTAACCGTTTTGTATTCAAAATTTTCATGTCTAATCAGTGATTGAAAAGTTCAGAAAGACTGAGCCAATATTTCATTGAACAACAACATTCAGTTGGATAAAATATTGTGTACTAGGCACTAATGATGTTCATTTAACGGATATTTTAAAATAAAACAGTACACTTTGTAAATTTAGTTTTCGTTCATATCCACCATTGATGTCACCATCTAGTCAAACTGTTCTATGTTCACCTCCTCTTGAAAATTATTCATCAAATTCGAATTGGATTTCTCCATCTACTGCTTCTCATCAAACAATGCCAATAGTAATGCCAATTAATAATTCTGATCAAATGCAATTGCATCATCGTCTCAGTGTTAATGTTACCGATCATTATGAATGGACAACAAATCCAACAAATTATTTTCCTGGATATTCAGCAACAATAAATTCATCTAATATAGATACTTTGTCATTGAATGGAAGTTTAAGTAGTAATACAAGTACAAATGACAGTTCATCGTATCCAATATTAGCACCAATGTCAACAGTTTTTCTCAATCAGTATCCTCAACAATCATTAGGTGAACAACAACAATATATTCAACCGACTGTCTTTTTTCCACAACAAATTTCACCAAGACTAATCAATGAACAAATACAACAAAACATGATGAATGATGTTTCATCGAACAAGTATGTATTATTATTTTTCAAAATTTTCAATGAATGAAATTTGGATGTGAATATTTTCAGACTTTTTGCTGGCCAAGCTCCATTCGTCATTATGGTATGTTTTTTCTTTCTCAATAGAATTTTCTTCTGAAACACTATTTTAAAAAATAGACTCCACCACATTCATTGATTGGTTCAGGACAACAACAGCATGTTTCCGGTAAAATATTTTCTCATCTCTTTTCTTCTTTTTTAATCACTAATGTTATATTCATTAGGATTTCATCCAATCTCGATGATACCACGTGTTTGCATGGATTCAATGAATTGTTCACCTAATGGCACAAATGTTTTTTTGCCTACTGGACAAAACATGATGTCTCCTCAACAACAACCATCACCAAAACTTCCTTTTTTTTATTCATCGTCGCCGCCAACACCGTTTACTCAATGGATTCCTACTGCTCCTCCTCCGCCGCTGCCACCACTACAACCACCACCTTATTTTATGTTATCTAATCACCAAACACCCCAACGTTTTCCTTTTCAACAGCTAATTTGAACTGTGTGTGTGATTTTGTTTTGTTTCTATTTTTTTTTGTTTCAGTTGAAAATTTAACTCTTGTAAATTTACTAGATCTATCTATCTATTTTTTGTTTGTGAAATAGAGACTTCTACTTTCTTTTCCTTGTGGGATTCATTTGTATATATATATATATATATATATATTAAAGTGTGCTTGAGTGTAGTTTGTTGAAGTTAGCTTTTTTTTATAAGCGTATACACTGTGTGTACTGAGAAAATATGAAAGTAGAATTATAATATATATGTACACATTTATGTAAACTACTTATTTATTCAAATTTTAAATATAGGCGATGAACTACGATAATATATTCAATTTACATCGAAGAAGTCTTGATTAAGGGGAACCCCCAATCAGAAAATCGATTTTGAGATAAGCACATATAATGAAAGCCCAAAGTGTCCTCTTTCAGATTATGTGCGATTCGTCGCAGTTTAAACGGTTTTTGGCGGTGAAAATAGCGGTTTTCTGGGAGCACTAGTAAAAATATAAGGTTTTACAGAAAATTTCCTTAATTACGGCGATGTGATATTGGTCCACAAACTGGTAGATCTATCTAATGAGAAACAAATATGCGTTCTGTTATATTAATTAATTAGTGGAACGTAGTCATCTCTACTTAAAATCCTGTACACATGACGAAATTACCGTATAGATGTCGTGACAGTCATAGTGAAATAAAAAATTGTTTCATACAACTTGTTTATTCGTTTTCTTAAAATCACTTTTTTGGGAGAGTTCGTAACCGATTTCTCATACTGCATAAGAGCTAGCGAGCTATTTTTTTTGAATAAAAAAAGAAACCTATATCTAGAAATGTATGTAGCGTTTTTTCGAAATTTGATTTCTTTGCCGAGATAACTGGATAACAGTGATGTCAAAAAGCACTAAATTCCGAGTTCTTGCAGTAGAATGTCTCGGAAATCCGAACAAAATCGATTTTTAGAAAAAACGCTACATACATTTCTAGACATAGGCTTCTTGTTTTATTTTAAAAGAGGTAGCTCTCTGCGTCTGTGGCAGTTCGAAAAATGGGTACCTTACGAGAATCACCATTTTGGGGACTAATTTGTGAATAACTCTTGAAAGCAAAAAAAAATATGAGCCACAAATTTGCAAGAAATTGAGTTAACACAACACCCACATTGCCTAAAAATTTCAGACAAATCGGTCTACGAATAACGAAAAGCGATTCCTGAAGAGGGGGGGGGGAGGGTTCCCCTTAATTACATTCTTATACTTACATAATCGTATTCGTGATAGTTTGAAGGAATAGTTATTTTTGATTTTCGTCCATGCTGAAAAAACATGATCTATTCATTGTTTTAATTTCGTAGAAATCTTTTGATTTACAGTAATTTTGAATATACAGTAATGAGAAAATGTTTTTGAATTCGTCGAATAGTACTTGATTAAGATTTGTAGATTATATCCATTCAGAGTATACGTAAACCATGGGCATCCCACACAGGTATTGATGTGTTAGTTTTCTAGGCTGGAGAGTATTTTTTAAAATTCTTTTTAACATAGTTAAGTTAGAGAATTCTGCAAGATGACAAAATTTTAATAATTTGCTCTGTTTCAAAAATGTGTTTTAAGTCAAAGGATATCCTTCTGAACATTTTTGGTTGCAATACTCATATGCACTATCTTTTTTTTTATTAACTAAACAGTTAGAGGTTCTTCAAAGGTAGAAATGATTAAAAAAAAAAAGATTTTTGTATTTTAGACTAAGTGATATGCTCAATGATTTAAAATAATGAAACACAAATTCAGCAAAAGCTATAGAAGTGTAGAAAAAAAATCAGATATAGAATTCAGGAAATTTTCTATGGTTATATTTTCAGACTTTACATAGTTAAACAACCTATATTCTAGTAAACCTCATGAAAAAACCACGAATAGTTAGCTGAACGTGTACCGTCCTATGAGCTTGTTTGGTGCAAGAATAGTATTGACATGGATATTCGAAAGACACGATATCTTAATTGAGCTAAGTGTTTGAAAATAAAACCATGTTTTAAAATATTGATTGATCTTGCATAATAAAAATATGTTCTTTTTTTCTATAGATTTGAGATCTGTCACTGTCATTTATTCAATATAATGAATGTTCAAAATTATTTTAATAGATGTAGCTCACTATCGTAGATACATTTTGGGATGATGTTTCTTTGTACCAGCTACATGAAGATTTTTTACTTTTAGTAAAAAACGTTCATCTATCTAATTGATAATACTTACTAAATACAGTATAAATTAGATTTATAAATATAGTTTCTTATTGAAATGAATTTTTTATCAAAGATTTTTAAAACTTAGTTGCCAAATACTAAACATTGATTGTCAACCGAAACAAAAAAATCTTAGTGTGCTTGATAAATTTTGTTTCACTAATTAATGATGTGAACTATTATTTTTGTACTGTGAAAGAATAACATGATGCTTCTTTTTTGGTATCATATTTTTCAAACACTCCGCCCAATCATTTAGACCGTTTATTTTGAATACATGATTAGCTATCTATTTTGTTATTGGTACTCATAGTCATGTTACAAAAACAAATTCTTAATTTCGATATTCTTGAAGAATCAACCAACCAAGTAAATACAAGTAAAACCATGAATATGAAAAAAATCAAATTTGTCAACAACTAACATTAACGTACCGTTGAGTTTAATTTATAAACATCAACTCGCATGTAGAATTCATGAGGTTACATCTTTGGTCACTTTCTATTTTATTCAAAAACTAGTCTGATATACAAACTGTTCATAATGAACAAATTACAGAAGCCTTGGTACAATCAATGGATGATTGATTGCACATACTTTATACTGCAAGTTAAATGAATTCAAATAGATACGAGAATTTAAATAACCCTCTTAATTATCAGTCTGTGAATCTATTCTGAAACTGGATACTATCGATTCACTACGCAATTATAATTATTAATTTTTTTGTTCTTGAATCCAAAAATTTCGTCGATAGCTAATTATAAAATTAGAATATTCGAATGAAAAAATTTCATAACTTTTCGATGCCATGTCTATCTATATGAAAACCTTATTTCATATGTAGCATGATCACCTATTGTCAGATTATACAATTACAACTCTACCTACACCAACTGATAAACCTACATAGATAGTATTTCCTTAAGTGCAATTGTGCGATACTTATTAAATTCACTAAAAACGATTTTCGCAGCGTTCAAGTTAACTTTGAAAAACATGCTTCAAGGTTAAATCAAAATTAGTCAAACAAAATTAACAAACTGACATATTATTCTAGATTCAGTAGTGACAACGTCAATGAGGTTTCTATGATTCATGATTCGAAGAAGAAAGGAGTATCTTCAACATTAATTATTTATGTCGTAGAGGATAGAAATTGCAGCATCACTATTCTGTCATGATAGAGATAACGATGAATCGACTGAATTTTTTTCTAGCAACATTACGAGCGAATAAATTGGTTTAAGTATAATATTTCAGTTACAACCTGCAGCAACCAATGCAAATAATAGAGTACAATGTTAAGAGGTGCTTTTCGGTTAGAGTCGGAACGCAATGATAGTTAGCGATGCGTTCTTTTAATTAGCAGCAGGCAAGATATCATTATGTCACATACCAGTTTTTCGATTTGTCTCCCATTGTCAAAATCATGAAACGAGACAAAGAGTAGAGTAAGAAGGGGTAAATGGTCACTGAAAAAATGACTTTTCATGTGTACAGCTGATATCTTTTTTAATTTTGAAGATAAAAACAAATTTCGCTACCAACATTGTAAAGAAAATATTTTTCTATCGATCTAGGTTTTCAGTTTCTTAATATTATCTTATTGAGAAACTTTCACACGCCAGTTTTCCCGAGACTTATTTTAATCAGTGCAAACTTCCCCTCAATGGGGTAATTTTGCACTTAACGTATATAGATGGGGTAAATGACCACTCCCAGCAATTTTCAGTGAGAACAGTAAAATCTAATTCCTGACATCATTTTTAGTCAAATTTTGGTAAAACCTATATCATTTTGTAGTTCAAACATTTTTCCTACAATCCTATACTAATCTCATCTTTAGAACTTCAGTTATATTCAAATACCATTTCTTCTACGAAGAACTCCAGAAAAAAATCGATGAAAGTTTACCTCATTTGGGGTAAATGGGCATTTTCACTTATTTTGACTGTGATTTCTAAAACCTAATTTTTACGAAAACAACTTCTTGTTTCGAATCATTCTTTTCATAAAAATGTTCCTATCATCGAGTTCAAAAGGATTGAACATTTTCAATTTTTTCAGTGACCATTTCCCCCTTTGTACTCTATGCAGAAAACTCCTTGATTCATTTCTTCGAACATTTTCATGAATATTCATCGAAGAAAACAACAAATAAATTCCCGCTCTATCTACCTCATAAATATTTCAATGAAATGATATAATGAACGATTGTCTGGTAGTTTTCCTTTAATCAACTTTTCTTATGCAAAGCTTTGAAAATTGTAATCATCAAATACAATTGTTGTAAATTAGAGTCTTACTACTTGATATTTATAGTGATATAAAAAAAGTTGCTCGTTTTTCTATGGATATCAGTCTATTTATTGAGAAAAGTTATTTCTTTAATTTCTTATTTTAGATTTAACTGTGCATTGTTTGGATATATGAAAGTAATATTGAGTTCCAGTGTACATAGTCTTTTGATTGGCCCGGTTCTCTGTCGGTTGTTAATCTTAATTAGTGAGTTTCCTGTTAGCAAGCACGATAATTTCTAGATTTATCATTTTGTCTCATATGAATAGTTAATCTAAGTGTGAACTGATGGTAGTTCAATTATTAGCAATAATCTACATCGTATAGTTCGTGTTTGTTAAAGAACACATGCAAGCAGGTAAAAAAACTGCATGTACATATATGATTAGTTATAACATAATGACGAAAGATATGTCAGCACTCGTTGGTTTACAGAATGAGCTTTTCATATTATATAAGCGCTTCTAACATTCTTCATGTTTAATTTTAACATGTACTGTCGAACAGGAATATGTTAAAAATTTGCTGTTAAGTACATCATAGAAGAACATCGTCAATCTTATCATAATATGAATTATTTTTTATTTTAGTTGAGGAAAACAAAAATAGCAAAAATAGAAATAACGTAGAAGTAAATTTAGACCACATCTATGTTTTCAACTATAGAAAGCGTCATTTTGTGGGAAATGTGTTAGTTGGCAGTGTTTTAGTAAGTAAAATAAGACTCGTTAAGTATCATCCATCAAAATAAAGTCATACCAGACGACTGAAATGTATCTTATGAAACGGAAAGATAAAAGGAAAATCAGCCATTAACTTTATTTTCATATAGTTTTCTTTTATTGTTAGAATCTCGCTTTCCCTTTCTTGACAATCTCTTGTCATTATAATAACTGTCACAAGAAGAATTTCAAAATAAATGCAAGAAAAAGAAGCAATGAGATTTGTTACAGTCATATGTTTACATTCCTTGACTCACTTCGTTCGTCACAATATGTGTTTATTCAACTCTCATTCCCTGATACATATTCCCTCTATATATACTCCTTTTTCTTCAATAATAAAGTTAGTTCTATCGTTATGGTAACTCATTCGTTATTAACATCAAGAAGGCACAGGGATCTCTAACAAGATTTAAGAGAGAGTTGGATGGAGAGAAAAATATAGCTCTTCTCAATTCAAATGATATTCGTTTGTAGCTTCCTTTCATCATTCTTCAACGTTGTAATATGATTTCTTTCTAAATAATACATCTAAAACAAGGCCAAATTTAGATATCACTTATGTCAAGTGTTTGTCAACTTTGGCAGCTCCAACATTTTTACTCGTTTTCTTTCTCTGCTATATTATCGTCGCTCACATGAATCGGTTTTTAATTTGAATAAGACTGTAAACTCGTGTTCAGATAGTTTGATCATTAAAATAGATGACATTAATTTGTTTGTTGCATTAGACTAAACGAATAATAGAATGATTGCATAACGGAAAAATGAGCCTTCAATAAGTTTTAGTAAGACTTTCTTCTACATAAACACATTTCTAATAGCAAACCCATGAAGAGCATATGAAATTAATAGTTTTTTTTTCTAGACCTTATATATATAGATGACTGATAAAAGATGTTTGTCGTTTGATACATCATGCTGGCTACTTAACTGTTCCACCAGCATTATCTACATGAAAGAAAAACAGATATTACTATTGTTGTAATTGTTTTAGGTTTCGTCAAGTTTTAAGACAGTTTGACTAATTTTCTCTATCTCTTATGTAAGCGTTTTAGTAATTAATATAAATATAAAATGTTGTTAAAAAGAAATAGTATTACTGAATTTATATAGCTCTCTTGTAAATTAATTTAAATAGAAACTTTGCCAACTGATGAGCATTGAAAAACACAAAAAAATGAATATATCCCAAAAGATAAAGTCAATTATTGCAGAGACAACATATTTGCTACTAGATGCATGAACGGAGTAGTGTGCCAATTTTATGAGAAATAGTAATATTGTATGGTTTATTTTATGTCTTAGATAGATTTAACTGCATTTCAGATAGTTTATATTTGAAAATCAGTACTTTTGTATTTTTTAACGTATCAAAAATGGGTCAAGATCTATCATATTCAACATATGATAGTAAAAAAAAGACGCATATGACAAAACAATCTCGTGAGACTACTTATAAAAGTAGCGATAATGAAAATATTACCAATGCTATTACCGGTTATGAATATGATCTTGGAGATAGATTGGAGCGATTGGAGCGAGAAGCTGGCATGCAGGCACAACAGATTGAGTTGAATGAATACATCGAATTTGTTGCACAGCTTGTTGATTTATATAAACGCACCGCTATCACTGTTGAACTACAAAGTCAAAATGATTGGCACAATGATACTCGACAACATCAAGAGCAACATAAAAGTGCCACTGGTGGTAATAGGCTACTTGATGATAAAGTCGAAAAAATCGTTATTAAAAAGGTTTAACCAAAGAACAATGGAATTGTCTTCTCTATATGTTATTAAGTACTGACGATATGGTAGAATTGGCCAAAATTAGCAAGAACTATTTGAAAAAAGTTCGTGACAAGGCATTAAGACTTCTTGAAGATAATGAAAAGAGTGCTGTATTTGCGTTGATCAATGCCATCGAAAAATGTGTGTCAAAGATCTATTTTACGGGAAAATGATGACTGCATCTTGATGAAAATTTTCACATAAGTTATCTATAATATTGTCAACCATATTGTATATTGGCTTGAACTTTTCATGTTTGTTCAACAATTTTCTTAGTTAAATTGTTGGTTAATCGTCATGGATCCAACATAGACTATCGATTTTTTGTCTATAACGTACTATCAGTAGTTGTCTAATCGTTTTACAATGCTTCTCTACCTTTAAACCTGATTTGACTATATAAATGACTACATTAAACCATATCAGAAGGCTTTTTTGTTGAAATATGCAGACCAATATTCACTCGTTGGTAATCAATATCAATGCTTGTCGAATATTTGAAGTATACTTCTTTAGATGAATTTATTATTTGAGCTTAATTAACCAGGCTTTTATGAATGACAAGCTATATTTTAATTTTATATTTGATGTTTGATATTCTTTTCTACAATTATCTTTTAAAATTTTGCTTACATCTATTATTATCATTCTCGTAAAACAAATGATATATTCTAGTTGTTTTTTTGAAGTCCCAATATAACAACGATAGAAATTACAAATATAATATAGATGACAATTATAGAAGGAAGATGATAAGGATAATCTTGAAAAGAGTTTCTTTTACGAATAAAAAATATAATGAATAAAACATATCTTCTAGAATATCCGAAACCAAAACTAAATATCAGCATAGAATTTAAAATTTTTCATCAAATCGTTGTATACAATTTTCATGTCTTTTCTTTTTGTTGTAGCACTTTTCTTTGCCTCATGGTTGAGATATTTTATTTTATGTTCGTCTTACCAGATAATTGCTTTTAGATGATGAGCGTAGATAGAAAAAAGCACGTCATATGATTCGATTTGCGCATATTAATTATCTACGTGAACATGCTATGGGTGTTTGAAAAACAGAGTACCCATTAATAAACAACTAAAACCAAGGTCATTCATAGAATCCATGGTTGAGATATTTTTTATTTGCTATGACAGCGAGGAGTGATACGTGAGTTTGATGTTAGTTAGATAGTTCTGCCGATAAATTTCTTCACATATTTTATTCATATTTATTATACTTTATTTTTGATTAATTAAATTCTTAATTTTTCTACAGCGAAGTAAAGCAACAGAAAAAACATGCGTTATTATATATTTAACAATTTAAAATACTTTATATGATAGTAATCTTTTAAAAAACAAACATGAGAAGTCTACTATAGAATAAATATTTTTGATTTAGTTTTATCTTACTACATTCAATTGACAAATCTTGTTTAGTTATCAAATGAACTTCTTATTTGTTTCTTTTCATTTAGATTTTACACAATATTCATATAATTCTTTTTTAGCTATTCGATATATTATATTTTTCGGAAAAGGCTATTATTATTATGATTAAGCAATTTTCAACATAATTCATTTATGATCACTCTCTTTTCAGTATTCATCGTTTGGTTACATAAAAAAAACTCTTGCAGATTAAAGTTCTATTGAAAAAAATCTATATGCAAAGACACGTTATGTACGGCTCATAAAAGAAAGACTACTACGATTAGGCTTACTTAAGAGATTTCAATTGTTTAATAATAGTCTTCTGGAACAAAATTTAGGTGAGATTGATTGATCCAAGTAATCCTTATGTTTTCATATATACATATATATATCTTTAATCCATCGCATTAACTAAGAAAACTAAAATAAAAATTTTCATCTTTCATGGATCTATTAAATGTAACGTAAATCGATGGAACGACAGTATCTGTGAAAGGAACTAAAGAAATATTTTTTTTCGTCGAAATCTTCTGACAAAACAATTGTAAATATAGATACACAAGTTTTCCTTGTTATTCATGTAAATATAACATTGATTTAGTAGCTGTCAAGATAATAGCTTCAAAGTAATTGTAATGAATGACATAACTGAAATGATTGGATAGAAACCAAAGGATTTCCTTTTATAAAATGGTAGTTGTCACGAGTTTATACTATCCAATCTTCCACTAGCGACAGTAAAAATATGTTTTCTAGAGAAAAATATTCAATTAAACGTTAAATATGGTACAAAACGTGTATTAGGGAAATTTTTTATTTTCAGTTTATCTCTGTTCTATCAGTTTGTTTAACGTTCTATAGTAATGAGATATGAGAATTTGATCTAGATATAAATGTTAGAAATAATGATAGACTAAAGAATACTTCAGCGTGATATAAAGATTTCATTCACCTCAATATTTAAATCATTATGACATAGAATATATCTGACAAGAAAATTATATTTTCGATTACTTTTACATTCTCAACATAAATGTTTGAAATAGAGAACAAGAATAAGTATTGTGAATCATGTGGGTAGAGTCTATTAAAAGTTATAGGAATCTTTTTTTTCTCAATAGAAATAGGACGATATACATGTATTTACTTATTTTATATGTTCTACTGCCGATGAATAATTTGCGAATTTCAAATAGTGAAATTGATTGAAGAATCATGTTTTTAATATTTTAATTCGTAGGCAATATTTAATTAAAGAGCTAGATGAGAATAAACGATTCTCCGTGAAGACTAGTTTTTTGTTACGATATCAAATAAATAGTACATGAAATTATCTCGATTATATTTGAAAATTGTTAGTCTTTTTTTTATAGAATTCAAAGAATGTAGGCATTTTCTTATGCCTCGGATATTATTTGCATCAAGGCTACATCATACGGAGAATAATCTGTGCTTTTGAGCGGACTTCAGGTAAAAACTGAAAATAATCATAATTCGAAACTTGAGTAAATTGTAATAAAGAATCAATAATATCGAAAAAAAAACATTTTCAGACAAGTCTCATGTGATTAAGCTTTTTCTTCTCACTTCCAATGCAAAGCGTAACAATGAACAATTATTTTATGTTATCATAGCTTACAACAATATTTTTGCTGAACAAATTAAAGTCCGAAGCTAATATAACACATCCACAGATCGTACTGAAACGGTTCTTTAAATACGCTATTTAAGTTCTCAACTTGACTCGTGCGAGCAAAAATAATCAGTAGCTCTTAACTTCAGTGTCAAAATAACTGATATGAAAGAATTCAACATCAGCTGAAAGATGATAAAACGAATTACTAGCAGTACGTATTTCTGTCATAATGATCCGGATTTTGCTGCTAACAAAGCTTTAAGAAGAAAAAAGGCAATAGGATTATCTACTCTATTTAACACTGATAATGAGTGACGAAAAATAAATAATTAAGTTTAGTAGGAAAGATTTTTGAAAACTTTGTGAAATAATCATTAACATTATTGGAACGTCACCAACAAATTACTAGCATTTGCTTTCATTAAATCTATAAAAGAAACATATGACAATAAAAGTGTTTCATCAATAGACCAATATTGTATCATATTAAAAAATGTAACCGACATTATTTTTTTCAAAAACACGATTTAAAAGCGTTGTTGTATCTATGTAGATGAGAAGCCTTGATTCTCTGTCATCGGATGTGACAGATACTTTAGTAATATCCATGTTCATCGCAGCCTGTGGTAGACTGCATAGTAGAAATAAAGTTCTCTGTAAGGTTATTATGAAAGAAATTTAAATTTTCGATAATTGGCGTGAAATATACTTTTCAAACTCATTCTAAGATACTTCAATGAACGTCTTTCGCAATGAAAATATCAATGAGGCGGTAGTCTGAAACTAAAGCACATGTTGTAAAACTCATTAAAACAACTGCTATAGTTTGTACACCTAAATATCTAAACGGGTTTAAATGATAAGTGACATGTACTAAAAAAATAGTTTTCTATTCATTTTAGTAAGCAATCACTAAAATGTTTGGATTGCGGATGATTTTCTGCAAATAGCATTAATTCAGTCTTGATTTCTGATCGATGTTTTGAAGAATTCTATTAAATCCTTGGTTTAAGAAATCAACTTTATTTCATTTTAGGAGAAATACATCAGTCTTCTTTTCGCTACCTTACAATACTCAGAATATCATATCTCTGTACAAATAATTATATTTTAATATTCTTTGAAGCCTTCTTGACTATTGATGAGGTATTTTCTAACTCCATTGATTTATTCTTATTTTATGTGCATACATAATCAGTAATATGTCTGTCAACTGAATTAAACGAACATAATAAATTATCTTATTGTACAAAGAAAAAAAATGATCTTGCTCGATATCAAATAAAGTTAGATATTTCGATTGAAAAAAAAGGAAAAATTGTTTAATTGATGGAGCACATCACTATAGTTTTCTCTCTTAGCTGAAAAACTACTATGAAAATATGCATCATGTAATTTTTTAAGTTCAATGCTTTTCTATTTATTCAGTCAAGATTAATTCAAAAGATAAAAAAATGATGACAAAAAATTTGCGAAATTCGTACGACATAACACTCAATAGCTTATTTCAAATAATTTTTCATTAAAAAGAAGTGAATGCTAATTATAATTTACTCAGTTGTATATACAGCTGCGTAAATGTATCACAATCTAAAATTGGAACTGAATGCTCGATACTACTAATGTTTGTTTAGTTCATTGATCTTTTTCTTTCAATATTAAAATCAAACTAACTATAACTAACTAATAAGTTAGTTTGTTCATTTAAAAATTCATTTCGTCATTAGATAAATAATACTTCCATTTTTTATTCATGTGTTTAGTTTTTCGATAAAAATATTTCAGTGTCATTATAATAATGGATGCTGGCATGCTACATCTACTTGTATTCAGCATGGATTGGCGCAAAGGTTCACATACTTACGTTATTTTTGATTACTATAAACTTGCAAAAATAAATAAAATATCGATTCTTCTTAATTAAATTAATTAATCATCTTTTCAAACTATTCATCATGCTAAAATAAACTTGGTATTAAACAAAATTATACTCATTGCACATTATCAATTAAATGCGAGTTTTTCTTTTATTTTTGTGCATGACAAAGCAAGATGGCTTTACATCATGATTCATGTTCAGAAATAAAACTATTCCATCAAATTAATCGGTCAATACCTACAAACCATTGCCTCAATTCAAAAAAAAAGAAATTTAAATATTCATTAAATAAAAACTGATTACATTCGAATGTGTGATGCATATCAAGGTTTTTTAAATTTTCGGTTAATAATTATTCTCAATCGAAATCGAATCTTGAAAATAATTAATAATTGTTTTATAAAAAATCTTAAAGAAGAAAGACTTGTATCATATTTGTTATGCAGAGGATAAATCTGCATCGAAGTTTTAAAGAAATGAAGATATTGATCAGAGTAGAAAAAAATTCATCTCTCTGATGTTCAAACTAGTTTATCTTGCTTACTAAACGCTGAGAACTAGTATCATGAAACATACGAACTGTATTTTTTCATCTCTTTTAAATAAAATATACAAGTATATAGTAATGATGGATGGTTTTTAGTTATGTTTCAAACTTAATATTAAATATTTACTCTCGTTATCTCAATGGTTAAATATTCACATATATCTTTCTACCGCTGTTTTCCGTTTCTAGTCTTTATTATCTTTCTTAATATTTATAATGTTGGGATTTCGCATCTGACAATTATCTTCTTTTTTTCTTTTTGTTACCACTATGACAACATTCTGAAAGCATAGGCTTTGTGATTTGTATCTGAATTAAAAGGGATTTTTCGTAGCTAGTAAGTTAATGATTATTCAGAACAGATGTATTCACAGCTTCTCCTTTAGTCACTTAGAAATAATTCCAGATCATTTTGCAATCGACTAAATTTATTTAGTACATCGATATAAATCTTAGTTTTTCCTTCTTATGCTTGTTGTTATCTGATTTCCTGCATATCATGGAATATTTATATCATATTACTAAAAATACAACAACGAATCCTAGATCGATTTCTACAAACATTTGAAAAGAAAACATTTTGCACAAGGTAATTATTATTATGTTTACTATATAGTAGTTCAATATGAAAGAATTTCAAACCGGTTCGAATTCATATAATGATCATTAATAAATCTATGTTACATACTTAGAACGCTTGAAATAGAAAATTTACATTTGATTGATTTCTTCATTTAGTTTGTCATTTTACTACTTCGTAGTTTATATGTAAAGTTTCTAAAATAAACAGCGAGTACCGATTTGCAGTAGACTTTCTAGATATTCTTCGATGCTTTCATTCTATATTGCTTTCTCCAAATGCGTAGAGCATTAGTGCAGTTATGAGCAAAATTTAACAAAAAAGTTCAAAATTAACATTGAGATTTAGACTTTGCTTTAAACAGGAAATAATTAATTCGTAATAAACGAATTCTTTTTTTTTCTCTATTCTATTAATATAATTTCGCTTTCACTTAATAACTAGTTATAATTGATTGCCATAGAAATTGATTAAGTTTCATGCTGAAAATTATAATTAAACGTACCTAGGACATCGAAAAAGCATTGTTTCACAATTTAAGATCATCAAATCTGACATGATTTTTTTGTAACTTTCTTGGTTTCAACCTTATAAAATCCGTCTATGTTTCTAATTCTAATTTTAATACAATTATAAAATGATTATTTCTTATTTTCTATTTTATCAATAGAATATTCTGCAAAATATTGCGTTTAATGAGCAAATGTGATTTGAATGAAATTTCTTATTTAAAAATACATAATATCCACTTGTAAAACTAATTTTTAATTCTATTCCCATTTTTATTCGAGGATATTTTCAAAAAATTTGTTCATTTAACATAAGTAAATGCTATTTCATATCGATATTGAAATTCAAACTCTAATCAATTATATACTTTTAATTGAAAAATTAACAAGACTTATTTTTCGATTAATAAATAAAATAATTAACTAGTTTATTTTTTTTCTTATATCTAATGAAGTATATAAATAAAATTATAGTTATAATAATTATTGTCGTTAGCTAAAATAATATATTATGCTTGAAAAAAAATCTTTGGTAAGTACTAATTCATTGAGAAGTAAGTATGGAATTACCATAGAAATCTTCAAATGAATTTGCACATTATTATGGTGTTAACTAATGATGTCATGCACACAATTAATTAGTTAATAGGAACTAGTTAAATGTATTGATTTCAAACATGGACATTTGTTAGTTTTAATGATGCACAATGGACAAGTTTAGATACTGCGTAATATTATAACAAAGATAGATCGTTTCAATAAATAAAAATATAGTACTCAATTACAAGATTCCTTTACACTAGGATCTTTTATCATAAACATAAAACTGAAAATTCTACTGTTTTCATGATTACGTATTAAAAAAGATATTCACTAACATAAATGATTGATACTTATTTTCAAGAAGATATGGCTGAACCACTAAAATTTGTAGAAATGATTGATCGCTATCTTACTTCTATTCAAGTTTTATCTTGAAAGTATACAAATATAATAAAAATATCAAAAGTCAATTCGATTGACTTCTTTAATTTATTTCACATTTAAACTATTAATCAATTATTTCATTTTGACGTATATAAAGCGTATTTGAAGCATTCTAGATTTCTTTTAAATTCTTTATTGTCTATTTCTTTTAAATGATTTTCCGACGAATAATTATTGTCATAGATTGATCACAAGTTTTTTAGAAAGTTTTCCACAATTAATGTATCGTATTTTTCAAAATTCAACTCATTCTACTACTGAATGTAACAAATCAATAACTACGATGACTCTTTCTATTGACATTAAAAAAATATGTAATGAAATACATATTTATTCGAAAATAATCATTCATCGTACTTTTTTTAAATTATATACGTAGTTTTTTCTATTTGATCGAAACGAAACCTATGAAATAAGAACCACTTGAGTTGAAAAAGAATGAATGAAAAACATCAAACATTATTTTCATCGAAATATAAATTAATCTTTTCATTGAAACAAATTTTTTTGCATACCATTACACAAAATTTAATATGATGATTGGGGATACTATTCGTAAAAGTATTTGAAATATGCTGTATTATTTGCTTTATTTTTAAAATCGAAAAGAGGAATCGTTCGTACTTTCCACCTTTATTTAGTAGCATAGATTGTTATTAATCGCTGATAGTGTATAAGCGAATGTGCACATTCATTGTATATCGATATAAATTTATATTTTTTTTTGCCGATCTTCAGATTTTCACAAATACTTGTGCAAGATTTGTTGTGTCATTAAGACAACTGTTGTTGTCAATATTTATTAAACGTAAATATGCAAGGAATGATGAAAGAAACCTTTAAAGAAAGTTTTGATAGCTGAATATTTATTCTTAATCCATTCGGATTAAAAGTCTAATATTCAAATAGCATAGCAAAACATATTAATCATTTGCACCGAACACTATTTTTCCCACTGACAACTACAGTCGTTTTCTCTATAATGAGCAATTAGTTTCTTTTTTTAAATTAATTTTCAAACTAAGAATAAATATGTTTCATGTTTCTCTTGTTCTTTCTTTTTATAATTATCATCCAAAGAAAATAGAAACAATATCTTTGTACAATCAAAAAAGAAAAAACATAGACCACACAAAAACGCGATATGAGCAACAGCATCAGTCATCATAGCACCAACATAAAACACTTTTTTATTTATTTTTTAGTATATTTCCCTTATCTTGAATAAAACAACGCGCATACATACATTGAAGCAAGCCATTCATTATACATAAGAAGAAGAAAAAAAATATATATATATATATATGTATATAGAATATATAGAGATACGCATGAATGATAGTTTCACCGAGAATGTTGGAAGGTAAGCGGGATGTGTCTCAGATCTGTCCCTATGCCCAATAAAATCGAAAACAATCTGACAGACATTCCAGAAGAAAAAAACAAGCAAATTAAGAAGATAGAGAAGAAGCTTCGAGAAAAAAACGAACACTACGAGACAAAGCGAAAAAGAAAAAAGATCGGTTTTTTGGCTGCATGCGTATACATATACATAGAATTTAAAAAAATAGCATTCGAGATTTTTCGCTTAACGATTTCCATATCCATTATTACATGAGGGCATTAATAATTCGCGAGCAAAGCCATTGTTAATAAATTGCTTGAAATCTTTGAAGAAAAAACAACAACAAATTGCACAAACAACACAAAATGTAATTTTTACCTTCGAAACTAAGTTTTTTACGTGTTGTCAAACGTCCAATCATATCTGATATTTTATAATTTGATTCTGATCGACCGACAACAATAAGTAAGTTTTCTATTTCTTGTTGATTTAAATAATTATCATTATCAGAATCTAATGTTTCAAATGTTCGTCGTAGTTGATAATCATTATATTGACCTGTAATAATTGGCGCTAATAATTCGCAAAATTGTTCAAATGTTAATCGTCGTACATCTAATAGAGAGACGAAAAACCTTATTATTTGAATAAAAAGAAAAAAAAATTTTAATCATACGTGGTAATCGATCATTAAATTGTTCAAATGTATCTTTACTTATTTCAAGACGAAAATGTTTATCTGCGTGTATATCGTACGAGGTTTGTTGACGATTTCGACGATCACCGCGCTCAAACCACTCATACATCACTAAATTTAAAATAAATACTTCTTTTTTTTAAGTTTGTTTATTTTATACCTTTAATCATTTCACCATTAACACGTTTTGTATATTGAGCATATTTTTTAACAATATCATCGCGAATTTTATTATTGATTACTTGCATGATCTTCCAATCTTGTTCTTGATGGGCTAGCATAGATAATAGATATATAGAAGGGTTCTTTTTTTCCTTTTATTTTATTTTATTTTATTTTATTTACGATAGGATAAGGTCAATTTGATAAGGAAAATCAAAAAGAAATTGATTTTATAGGTCAGAAAGAGCTTTTCTTGTCTTTTTCTTTTTAATTTTTCCGCTGATGAAAAAGAAAAGAAAAGAAGAATAGAGGTCTCTTGAAAAACTCTTGTGTCTATTATAAATTCATTTTTCTTTTTATAGCTACAACACAATCCTTTACAAAGCATACGACTGTCGTTTATATTGAAGGTTATTCATACTCGCTTAGAAGACAAGTTCATAATCCTGTTAGTAAACCTTGACGTTCGCTTAAGTATATTTATCTATATATAGTATATATATATATATATATATATATATTTATTGACAGATACATAGATATGAACTACACACCGAGGACATTGTTGGGTGTCGTTGAAATAATCACGGGTGGATGGTGATACTCCATTGAATAAGATATGTTCCGTATACCGACCGTTTGTTGTTACGACCAAACTATCGACGATTGCGTCGATGAAGAAGAAGAAGAAAAAAACAGGCCGTACTCGTTCTTGCAACTCATGGCATCACACATACACAAACGAAGCGGCGACGACACACAAGCCAAGCAAGCAAAAAAAAGGTAGTGTATATGTAACTGAAGACACAACGAGAAGGAGAGAGAGAGAGGAAAGGTAAAAAAGAAAATATGAATGCAATTCAATGCCTGTGTTGATGGAAGTGGTTCGACTACGACGAATTTTCAATTCTTCCCTTTTGCTTTGTCTCGTTTTCGTTCGCTTTCCCTGAGTTCACGATTGCATCATTCAACAGACACGAAAAAGAGAGAAATAGAGAGAGAGGGAGGGAGAAAGAAATGCATATTCAATATTTGGAATTTTTAAACAGGTAAGCGCACTCGTTCTCTCAAGTATGTTTGTATATTCATCATAGTGCACTGAATTGGATGATTTGCGGTATTCTCGATTTTTTTAGGCTACACCTAAAAGAAAAACTTAATTCAAGGAGAGAAAGAGACGAAAAAAAGCTTAAGCACACTCTTTTTCGGACACCAATCTACTGTAATCGAAAGAAGAAAGAAAAAAAGAAAAGAATCGAGAAGGACCTAAAAAAAGAAATGAAATGGAATGACACGAAACCTCCATTTCTTGGTCTTATTGCGTTTTTTCTTTCTTTTTTCTTTTTCTCACTCCATTACCTTTATGATGATTATCATCATTAGAAAAAAAAAAACGAGAGCCATAGGGAGAGAAAGAGCTCAGTTTCATAACATGATATGTGAAATACATATCTTTTGAAAGGTCAGCTTAATAAATGTAAAACTTCGAAAAAAAGAAATTGCTTTCTTTCTACTTTTCACTCCTAAGTTTAGAGACAATTTTTGTTGTGAAATCTATGTATGGAAGAAAAGATTATTTATGTCATTAATACGACTTACCACTCCTTTCTAGTAGTAAATCACCTAGCTTAGTTGTAGTCTTCTAGTTACCAATATTGCTCCTTACTACCAATAACATATACGACTTTGTCTGCACGCACTTCAATTTATATACATGCAGAATAAAAAATCCTCTTCTTTCTCTCTCTCTCTCTGTCTCTCTCTCTCTCTGCTCTGGCCCGTTATGCTCTGCCCAGTCCGTTCATATTTGTGTTCTTTTCTATGGTCGCGTCTTGACTCAGATATTACACCATACATTTCTTTTTTGGCATGACAACCGACAATAAAAGATTGTCAAATGGATACAAGTTGGCAGTAATGGAAAGGTCATACCGATATGATTATTTGAATTCAACTAAATTAGCGAATAATAAAATAATCGAAACATTGAACTTGCCAAATAATAAAGATAATCGATGAAAAGAAGCACACATAGACATACTATCAATGATATATGTATATGTGCGCACTTCTCTGTGAACTTTTCAACTCGATATCGAGGTGAAGAGAGGGACAGAGAGAAGTCCTCTCATCTCTTCTTTTTTGCATATGCTAATAGGCACATAATTATCGATAGAGAGGAGAAGAGAGTTACCTATGATGCTAATTGATATGGTCAGACCACCCACATACTCTATCAAGCCGAGATGAATCTAATGTATTAACCTTTTTAGTGTGTATCATTTAATGTTCTTTATTTGAGTCCTTCTCTCTTTGTATTAAAAAAATCTTTTCTTATTGCCATATTGTTCATCCTGTTTAGTTCAACGTTTACACACTTGTGGGCGTCTCTTATGTACTAGTACTAAGTGTGAAGGAGTAGCAATGCATATTTACTCTTCACTTTGTCGTTGTCCGATTTAGTAAACTAATGATCATGTGTGATGGCAGAATAAACATCTATATGTATTACTCTTCAGACAAAGCTCATCACGACCTAAAGAAAATGATGTTCGACTAATTTAGTTTTCTTTGTCTTATTTTCTCATCAGTGACAAAGATTTCTATTGATACTCGAATCTATGAGATATGCATACATACATACATATATATATATATATATATAAGAGAGGTAAAAGAACAATGATAAAGAAAGAAGAGTGTTGTCATAACTATTGCGAGCTAATATATCCTGCAGATAAATATCGGCGAGACGAGTAAAAATAAAATTGATGTATATAGACGATAAGGAATTTGAATATGATCAATCTACAATACGTGACAATACTTATTCATCTAATAAAAAAAAATAATAATCTGATTCAGGAACATCAACTTTAGTTAGATGTGTAATTATTACTTTTATTGATCTTCATTGAAATTTTAAATATATATATATATATATATATATTGGTAATTTCCAACTCGTAACTAATATTTAAATGATCAAAATAATTGGTTAACAAGCTCTAGCAGTACATGAAACAACATTTATTTTCTTCCGTTTATTTGACGTGCAATTGATTGCTTTAAAAAAAGCATAAAGAGAAAAAAACAATTTTTTTAAAAATAATAATAACATCACATCGTTGAATCGCATTTGGATTGCTAAGACCACCTTGTTTCTTTCCTTTCTTACCAGTAATTCTTTTTTATTCTCGCTTCTCAAAAATATTCAATATCGCTAATGTCATTATTATTATTATTATATTATTATTATTATTATTACCGTTTTCAGCCATATTTGCTCAGTTACTCATATACAACAATCACCTTGACATATTCAATGCACTCCATTCTAAGACATAAACACATACACCTCGTTAATAATTAATAAATATTTCGTTTTACTCTTCTTCGATTTTATCTACAAAAATAATTGATTGGAAAAAGTCGAGATAGACAGTAACATACTATGGGATGCGGTATAATAATTGCCTTCAATAGGTTATCAAACAAAGTGCAACATTGATGATTGCATGATACGATAGGAAAAGAAAACTTGTCAATACAACATCTAGATATTGTGTAGAACATGAAAACCAACTATGGGTTATCAATAAAGTAACGAATAGTCATATTGATGTTATCGTCCTTGACTAAACATGAATATACACATACACCTTATATAAAGGATCGATTAACACTATTAAGTTATACTAGAAACATTAACAGAAAGCAAAAGGAAAAACCTTGACTAGCTATTCAATTGGATCATTATTGATCCATTTCGAATAATATTTAATAATTGATGGTACTTGCTAGAAAAGAAACGGACAACGCGTGTTGATGGTAATCAAAAAGTCATCGTGTGTATGACGTGTCTGTCATTGAAGTAATTTAATCGGCATTTGTAATCACAATCGACAACACAAAAACACCTCTCTTATGTTTTTGTTGTTGTGCGTAATCAAATTTGAGATGAATACGTACAGAAGAACACGATGCTTATATTTTGTAGTATGAGAAGATTATTTACTTATGTTAATTCTTTATTTTTTTTCTTTTGGACTTTTCTGATTATTGTTCGTGTTACCAGATATAATAACGAATAACAAAAAAATAGTTGAAAAGAGAAAGCATGCGTCAGCTGTCAATTAGAATGCGAATATAAAATGAAAAATCCTTGAAATCGATACGAATATATTGTCTGTTTAGGTAGTGATAATGATGATGGGTAGCAACAGATGCATGATCATGATACATCTCATCATTCTTGAAGGACAGCTGTTTTCGAACACGCACACTTCATTACTTAACAATTAAACACGTTCATCTAAGACAAATCATTATTGAAGGCCGAAAAAAAGGAATTAGTTCGATAAGAAAACGTGCTTCTTGTTCATTTCTGAGCTTCTGAGTAAATACTGATCGATTTTAAAAGAACAGGTTAAACATTACTAATACTTTTTCTTAAAAATCTTATCGGAAAAGAAAATAACGAAGAGAAACGTCAGATAAAAACTTACGAAGTTTTGCATACGCTTCATTTCCATATAATGCATGATAAAGCATTTTTTCACCGCCAACAACAAATTCTGGAACTTGATAAACTGACACAGTTGAATCATGTGCTCGATAGGGGTTCATTGTTGTGCTAGAGGCCATGAGGCTTGTTTTCTTATTTGTGCGCACGAATAAAATAGATAATCAAGCGGTTATTCGTCTTTTTTTTCTGTTTTTGCCAGTAGGTAACTAAACTCGTGTGTGTGTGTGTGTGTGTGTTTGTGTGTATATATATAGCTATATATGCGATCGATCGATGTTGTTGATGATTTCAGAATAAGAAGAGGAAAAAACAATGCATAATAATTTTTCTCGGCTTTCTCTCCGCCTCTCTCTCTCTCTCTCTCTCTCTCTCTTTCTCTTTTGCCGATGATGATGAGGATGTGAGGAACAGAGCTAACACGTATTTATATATTTATACATAAAAAGAGAGAGACGGCTGCTGTTGTTATTGCTGTTGCTGGTGCTGTTGCTTCTTATTCTTCTTCCTACCATCCTCATCATCGTCACATGCTACGCCTTAGGTGTAATTGACTCTTCTCTTTTTTCTCATTTTTTCTTATAGATTCTGTAAAAAAACAAAAACAATTTGTTTCTTTAACTGGCGCACAAACCTTTTCATATTAGAAAAAAAAGAGCTAAACTTGACAGTCTTGAATTAAAAAAAAAACGAAATAGAACGAAGTGCACACAAAAAAGCTTCGAAATATTTCTTAATCAAAATATTATTGTCGTACAGTGACAGTCAATATGAAAGGATATGTGTATGCTTAAAAAAAAGCAGATTCTTCTTCTTGGCAAAAACAAACCATCAAAGAATGTATTATCAATCGGATTTCATCGGCGAAAAATAAAGATAATTGTTCTTTGTATAGATGTTATTTAGAGCAATACAATTTAATGATCTTGTTGTTTCTCCTAATTATTCATGAATAATTTTAGTTAATATATATTTAATTATATCACAAAGATTTTACAAGGCATCGATCATGGTGCGATAAGAAAATGAGAACTAAAAAGATATCGCTTACCTACTAGTTCACAATAGTTAAAGATGATTGTTCGTGTCGAAAGCACGTATATCTTTCTTATTTAATGGCGTTGTCGCGTTTATGTCTTGTGTAAGATGTATAAAATCGTTAGTCATCGCATCTTTTACTGACAAAGATGTTGATAAGAAAGAGCGAAGAAAAAAGAGATCTTGATTCACATAACTAATCCCGTTTGGTAAGGGTGACGATTGATAAGACAATAGTAAATAATAAGATGAGGATGAAGATGAACTCTACCACAATGAAGAAAATGGAACAGTTCAATTAATTTTGACGAAAAAAAGGTAGAGATTTCATAACACATCATCATCTTAATGAACTGAAAAGGTTTCTATTTAATCTTTCGACGATTCAATGAATTTTCAGTAAGATCACTTCGATTTTCTTTATTAGCAAAGATTATTAATATAATATTTTTCTGTTCAACTTAGTCTTGGATTGAGAACATATTTGCTAGTATTCAATACTAGCAGTATTCTATGATTGTGTCGTTTTCTTTTAAATTTGCATTTCGATGTCAATTTGAATTTTTCATTTACTACCTAAGACATATGTCGTTGATCAAACATGAACTATTTACAAAGAAGCAATCAACTGTTCTAATCGAATTTGACAATAGACTTACTGATTGAATAATAAAGTAACGAGACTGAGCATGCATTCATATTTGGCTTGACATATAGGAAAAAAATTGTACTTGTAATTAATAATACTAATCGATATCCATTTATCAGTGATTAGAGAAATTAATGTGTCCTTGAATAGATTATTTGAAAAAGAAATTCTTTGAATCTTTTATTGAAATAATAAAAAGTAAAACAGAAACATTTCGTTCATTTCAAATTGAAAAATAATCCAAAATTTTTGAATAGTCAGTTCAATTTCATGCTTTTTGGAATGTTATATACGCTATGTAATATCAAAATAATCATAAGTTAGTTCGAACATTTATGATACCTAAGATGCAGTAATAACGATTATCATACAGAAAATTTTCATTATAATGCATTATTCTAATCAATTCATGATATTAAGTAAGAGTATTAATAAACGAAAGTTTGATTAAACTGGAAATAATCGACTTCCATATTAGCATGCAACTAAATAAGTTTTATTTGTTTAAATTTTTGAAAAACTATATAATGTTCTACCTAGAAACGGATGTAAATAATAATTAGCATAATCAGTTGCAATTTCAAATCTTTTTCAGTTTTGCACATACTATGAAAGTCACTTAATTGCAGACCGGTTTGAATTATCTCGGAATTTAACAAACAGTATTTTAAAATTGCTTTTCATAGTCAACCAGTGGCTTCTATTTATTTTTGATCATCAAAAGAATAATCGACATTCATCGAGTACGGATGAAAAAAGTATCGCCTCGAGTAATACTTGATTTGTTATGCATGTTAAAGAAAGATATTGCATTGGATAACATTGCAAAAATCTCTACAATCAAGTTATATTTCTTGTTTTCTAGGTTCCATAGTTATAGTTCTTAATCAAATAAGTTTTTTTGCTATGGTGATAAAAAAATTATGAAATTTACTTTTCATGTCTTTTAGTTGATAATGTAAAACAAATTATGTAATTTAATATTGTAGTTAACAAAAAAGAGAGCAACGTTTATTGCTTATTGAATATATCACTTTTTTATTTCAATTAAATATAGAAAAAATGTTGACCAGATGTAAGGACACGATGACAATAACTTAATCAAGTGATGTATTTCTATGTTACGAAAAATGACGATTCAATCGTGATTAAATGAATAAAAGTTAAATATATCTTTCCACTTCTTTTGTTACTGTTGAATTTTTCTTCGCAATATTCTTATAAAATCTAAAAGCGAAATCATTTATTGAATGATGAAACAACATTTAGAATTCTTTGCTAGAAAAATAAATAAACAATGAGAATAGCAGATTTTATATATTTTGTTTTCATTTCAAAATTTAAGTGAAAACTAACAAAAGAAATACATATTTGCATCGATACGTTTTTGTCATTTCAATAGTAGTATCAATCATAAAAGACTCTTCTGTTTTCTTTTAGTCTTTCAACCTTGAAGTTATTTTTATCGAATTCGTATTTAATCGATTAGCAATATTCGACTATGCGCCTTTTCTTTTCGAAAAATTCTCGAGTTGAGTCTTTTAAGAATGATATTTGTTTATTCAATACTTTCTATAAAAAAATGCCTGTAGTTTACATGTAGATGTACAAGTCAGAAAATATATGGATTAACTCGCAGAACAAACTATAATACGATATTCATTTAAAAAAATAAACAACACCGCAAGTGAATTCTTAAAAGATATCATCCAGACTATTTAATTGTTTCTGGTTTAATATTGATAGTTCGTAATTTTTAAAGAATAAGTTCTATCAGCAAATATATAATTAATTCGTTCAATTTATAGGAAATTTCGCACGTCAGTGAAAAATATAATGAAACTAATTACAGACTGTATTCTATTATTATTTCATTTATTAGAGAAAGATATTTAAATTGGTGAAGTTATTGAAAGATTTCTCTTTTCTTTTTGAAACACATCTGTTTGACTTGCTAGTGAATGCTATTGAATGGAGTTGCAAATATGTTTAAGACGATACTCAAGAGTGTATTTATTACTGTATGTATTTTATAAACTCATTAGAATGTTACGTATGATTATTTGGTATAGTTTTCAGTTTAAAATTAAACGAGAAATATTTTTAAGAAAATGTCTAATCGATGAGAGTTATTATTTACATTTGTTAAACTATGAAAAGAACATGTTCCATTTAGATAAAAAATCTGAGTTATATTTAGTGTATATAGGTGCGCAAGAATTCTATGTGGTTTACTGTATTCTTTTATGATATTTCTAATCTATGCCATGATGATAGAACAACAAGCATTATATCATAACACGATGTGATTTGATTTTAGAAGTTATACAGAAGTAAACTTTGAGACGATTTATTGAATCTCTTGATCACAACTGATAAAAGTTAGAATAACAAAAGTTAAAATAATATTGAAAAATGCAATAAGTGAACACGTTAGTATTTGTTTGATATATAAATTGAGAAATTGAATTAGTTAAAAACAATTCAATATAGATTTATTGAGTATTGAATATGTTACTTGGATTGTAATCACCGATAGTTCATTTTAACTTTCGAAATTTTTACCTTAAAATGAATAAAAAAAGACAAATCGCTGTCAATTGAATTATTGAACAATCCAATAAAATAAGTTTTACTTGTCAAACGATTATTTCAAGTGTTAATAACATGTAAATTCAATAGTTCGATTCTTTCGGTAGATTGATTTTTTTATCAATTATATAGTTACATCGACAAACGTTTGTTTTATTATTAAAATATTCATTGTGAATGTAATGATTATAAAAGTTCATTGTGCATATTTAGTCCACTACAATATAATGATTTGTAGAATGTTAGTATTAGAGCTTCTCTTGAATCGTTTCATAGAAAGAAAAAAATAATTAAAAAATATTTTTCGGAAGTACCAAAAAATTTCTTTACCGTATTGCTATTATTGTTCGTTTATATTTCATATTTTTAAAAAATTTTTACCAATTAGATTGATATCAAAGACGAACCTTTTTTTATTACCAGGAATTAATGTGTTTAGTCAAAAGATTCTTCATTGAATTTTCAATAAAATTTTAAACTGAGTTTTATTGCACATAACTATCAAGGAAAACTATGAGTCCTGAACTGTAAGGCGTCATAATAGTGTATTTTGCAAGAGTAGTACTCTCAGAGAGTCAATTAACTTCTAATTAAGTTTCATTGGGCATCGAGATGATCAAGTTTCATTCCGGCTACCAATGCTTTTCGATACTCTCTTTTTTCGTTAAGGAAGGACTAGGTTATTTGAAGAAGTTGGCAATTCACATATGGCGGTAATTTTTACAGCATCCCGTAGATTTGTCAATATCTATATTCTCAACCCGGAGATTTTTTACAAAATGATTGAATTCACAGCAATTATTTCTTAAGGTCGAATAACAAAATGATCTCGCTTGAAAACTTAAGCGATATTTAGTTGTAAAAACGTAATTCATGATACATGAAAATATTGTTTCAGAACTAACTTCAAATTGTTGCTGAAAAATTTAAAATAAATAGGACAGAAAAATGTTTAGAAGATTTTCATAATATTTAATTACATTGGATAATTCACAGCTCACGTTCTCCAAAATTAAATTTTCAATTATAATATCTGATGCCTAGTTGCATTGCAATCGATGAGAAATTCTTCAACAAAAAAAAAGCAATTCTCAACTTTGAAAAACGACACACATATTGATGCAATATATGGAGATTGCCGGATTTAAGCCATTGTATGGAATGAAATAAATTGACTGGTTCTTATTAACATATGATTCTTTTTTTTACAAGAGAACATTGTAATGGCTATTGACGCAGTAAATATAATGTAAGAATACTTTCAAGTGAACTTTAGTTTGGTATACTTGTTAAAAGGGACATGAAAGCCAATGTAATTGTTGAAGAGTTAAACAAATATTTTTATGTTTGGTATGAGCATTCATTAGTAACGATTTTGACTTGGGAACTATTGTGTAGTATTTTCGAGAAAAAAATTTAGGATAGTCATATAATAGAATACTAAATAAATTATGTGATTGATAATTGAGTTAAATAAACGAAATATAGAAAGATATTTCGTACTGTTATTGTTTTATTTTTAAATTTCACTCAGAATAAAAATTAATTTGAAAATAGAATAAAGTAAAAATTATAAATCAAAATTAGTAAAATCCTCACAATGTTTCACGTATACTTTTGAATAGCTCAAGGATTTTAGGCTATATTTTTATTACTAAATATTCTGTACGCATTGTCATTTTATTGTTTTTTAGTTTATTTTTTGACATATTGTTATAATGTTAACAAGAAAAGTGTTTGACAATAAAATTAAAAACATATTTTACGAAATAATAAAATGAACTTCTGTAGAAAATTTTCATTTTGATATATTTTCGTTCTCTAAAGATTTTATAGAAATTTCATTTTTGTTTCCGAAGAAGGAGGTGATACATTGGCGCTCATCAGACTTGATTCGAAATCGAATATAAAATATATTATATAACAAATAGTTCAATCTTAATTACTAATATCATTTTTCTTACTGATGATGTCCTTTGATTGTAAAAAATAAAGAAAATATACATTATATTAGCAATTTCAAAGGGAAAGAACTCAAACATCATTACATAATTGATTTCAAAACCGTTTATATTGTGGATTCATACAAACTTGTTTTCACACTTTATCAAATGAAATTATAAATTTGAAAACAATTAGACTTTTCAGCAAACAATCTGTCGTTTTAGATAATGAAAAACTCGGTCACATATGTTGTTGTTGATATTTAATAATGTAGTTTGTTTCATTAATCTTAAAAAAAAGATCTAGAATTTTATTTAAACAAAGTTAGATATTCTTTTTAAAATATTCAATAGCGTCATGAACAGCCTTTTCAGTTTGTTGATTGACGTGTGAAGAACCATCTGGTCGAACAATAAAGCCATGAACAGTACCGGGATATTTAAGAAATGTTCCAAGACCATTTTTTGTTAATTCATTTTCAAAGTATTCTTGAAGATCAGATGAAAAAAGCTGATCTGTTTCTGCACATAAAAAGAGAACAGGCTTTTTTATTTGCGTAGCCTCTTCTTTTACTAGCATTGACGGATGTCCAACTATAGCTGCCTTTACTGCTGATGATAATTCTGGATGACTGATTAGATAAACTGCAACTTTACCTCCATAACAAAATCCAATGACCTAGAATAAAATTTAAAATGTACAGAGTTATGTTCGTAACAACAAATTCTGAAATTGTACTTGAATAGATTGATAATGTTCTTTGATAGTAGAAATAAATTTATCTGCAATTTTACATGCCTCAATTACAGGATGTTGTTTTCGCCAATCAGGTAATAAATCTCTGTAATTGGGAATATTAGGATTTATTGGATCTCCATGGAAATAATCAGGAATAAATACTGTTGCACCAGTATCAATAGCAAAATGATCAGCTAATTTTCTACTATTAATAAATGTGTAACCAAAAATATCGGTAAATAAAACAATTGCTGATTTTCCATGCCCTGTTCTATAAATATTTATTCCTGCTAATTCTTCTTCATGACCTTCATATTGATGCATTTGTTGAGCTCCAGGATCAGTACAACATGAACTATCCATGATATTATTGAAAGCAATCTTCAATGCCAAAAAAAAGAATTAAATATTCATGTTATAATAAGTATTTTTCTTTTCTCCAAGCAACGTGACACAACGCTTTGATTATGACTGACTTTATTAACAGAGTATCAAACAAATATAATATTAACTTTATCATCTTATCAGCTTTTTTTTTATTATCTACAAGTAACTTATGTAAGCGTCCATATGATACTCATTATTTGTATGTATTCATGCGTTTTCATAATGAAAGAAAATATTCATAATCATTTATTCTATAATAATTATTGACAACAAAAGTATATCGAGTACTCTAATCTGGATTTTTATCTATTCAATAATAACTGATATCTTGGTGTTGTGAAGAGAATCAAAGATAAAAGGCAATCCAATGACACTGTCTTTAAAACTAAATCAAGTTTTTTTGTAATTTTGCGGTAGAGCTTAATTTTGTGACTAACTTTAACACAATCTGAATGTAAGGCGGACTACGTTATTACTTTGTTCACCACAAGTCCTAAAGGATAGATAAGATATCAATTTAAGGAACTATGATTTAGCAACTATTGTTAGAATGTGCATAGCAAAAACGACATTTTTTTCTAAAAAGAAATAAGTTTCTCGTCATTTTACAGTATTTCCAGCGAACGAATACAAGTTTTGTTGTATTGACATTGAAAAGTGTTGTAAATGAATTACTCTCAATTGACATCGAACTTGTGGGTGAGTAATTATCTATTATACGATTAAATACTGAATTAAAACAATAAGAATTAGTACAATTTCAAAGATCATCATTGCCGACTCCTTGCAAGTGTCCATGTAATGGAAGAAAATTAGATGCAACTATGTGACAAGATTGATAGCCAAAAGGACGAAAAGAACCATAAAGGGATCATGTGATTCGAAATATCGAAAAATGCATAAGCCACATGTCAATAGGTGATTGCTCTATACATGTTTGCATTTTCTTCTTGTCTTACATGAAAATAGAGTTTTACGATAATATTTAACCAGATAATCTTTTATCAATAGTCATAGTAAAGGAATAAAACTTGATAGATGAGTTTGATCGTGAGTCTCCGTAGCATTTGAAAACAGAATGTGACTCATGTTCTTTGTGCAAATATAATTACATGATACAGGGATTTCTTGGTAAAATATGTTGTGAATTGTATTTAGAATTATTTATACTAGAATATATTAAACTAATGCTACGTTTATTTCAGTATATTTATGTAAATAATCGGATTGTATCATACATCAATAGATGATTCTATCTTTTATTATGTGAGAGACAATCGGTATTGCACTTGAATTATTTCGTTCTATTCTTTACTGGAGTAGTCTAGGATTTATTATTGTCAGGATAAACATTTCAGTGTTGACATAATTGGAGGTGTTGATAAAGCTGACATTAGTGTTGATTTAGGATTGGACAATATACTAATATTTATGGGCTCCAACTTCTCGACTTTCACTTTTTATTACTGAGATTCGTGAAACGTTCTTTTCTCAATCCTAATTGAAGTCGTACATTCGATGCGTAGCATAATTTTGTTGGAATCTTATGAAAATAAATTACATCAAAAGTTTTGAACATGCCTGTCATAAAATTTCGATAAACTTTTCGTTCTCTAAATCTTTTGTAATAGGTAAAACCTGCAAACTGCTCTGGTGTTACTATATATATATATCAATTTAGCCACTTTTACCAGTAGACACTGGTATATCGAATAGTCTAGTTTTGAGAAAATCAGATCGATATTGGCCACTTTGTCATTTATGTTTCAAGATTTGGTAATAGAGAGGGTCGATTTCAAAACTTTCGTTAAACTGGACAGATATTGAGAATAGAATAGTTTTTTTTCAGTTTAAAATTTGAGAAAATACATATCATTTAGAAGATCAGAAAACCGGCTTAGGCCTCCACAATTGACTGGCTAATACATTCAGTATATGATAGAGCCCTGCAGGGTATGACTTTTTCGTACCCTATACCCTACCTGCGGCAATTTCTATACCCTGGCCCTAGCCTACGCCCCCCGTACCCTCACCCTACCCTACACCATTTCTACCCTAACCCTACCCTACCATATGCTCCCTGTATCCTGACCCTACCCTACCCTATGCTCTCCGTGCCCTGACCCTACCCTATGCTCTTCGTACTCTAACCCTGCCCTATCCTGCATGGTAGGGTAGGGTAGGGTTACCCTGCAGGGCTCTAGTATATGATACGTGCAAGATTTTGTTGTTAAATCTCGATATCAAAAGTCATGCAGTAATTTCAAAAAATAAGTTACTGACTGCCGTTTATTTGAGTTTAGCTGATTGATAGTACACTGGCTATATGATGACCAACATCAGTTCTTGCGAATAATAAATTTTCCATCACTGTGTATGAAGTATTCAATTGATCAAAAAATTCGTAATCTAGCAAGTTTTCTTTCATGCCAACGAAGAAATGGAGTAAGTATTAGGAAAATTTTAATTCTCTGAGCTCTTCTTGACTGGTTTCATCCATTGGCTTTCCATACTTTCAATATTTAATTTTAAAAAATGTAACCTATTATAAGGTTTTTGCATTCTACGTGTATACTATTCTAATGAGTAGAAAAACAAGTAAATATAAAAAACGACAACAAACTTTGATACAGATAGTATACATTAATGTAAGACTGTTCATATAACTGTAACACATCTCCAATTATTTTAACACTATCAATAGTCAACTCAATTTCCTAGTTAAGGATACTTTTTAAAATTTATTTGAATTGAACAATTCGAGAAAAATTGTGCCAGAAGAATATTGATACGAATTAAACTTGTGTTTCGAAATATATTTAACTTCTTTCGCATAACGTGAACGTCTTTTATGCGTAGCTTCAAAAGACTAACTGAATATTGCAAATGATTATTATCAGTCGTTTTAGTTGAAGATAAAATTTCAGATGTTTAGAGCAGAGTTCCGCGTGGGATGGGATGGGACGCAAAAAATCATCCCATGGGACAAATTATTGAAATCAGTCCCATGGGATGGGATAAGTAAAAAATAAGTTGTCCCGCCATGGGATGGGATGGGACGAAACATTTTCCGTCCCGTCCCATCCCATCCCATGGGACGTCTGAAATGTCAAATATATTTTAAGATGTCACATTTCATGATTTTATTAAAATGAAGCTGAGAGTTTGAATTTCTGTTCTTTTTGCATATTACAATAATGACATCATCCTGGTTATAAATAAAGTATTTTAAAAAGTAGAGAAAAGAAGTAGTAAATGAGAAAGGAAAATATTTCATTGAATACAAAAGCAACTGGAAATAAATAAATAAAAGTATAAAGTTTCAGTGTCAAATCGTTGTACAAGTTTCATATTTTCTATGGAACGAACTATTCTAAGACATTTCACCAGCTATAAGCCACAATAACTAAATCAATTGTTACTGTTACAATGAATGAAATTGCATTTTTTCTCTATGCGTAGGTTCATTATTTTTTTGTTGTACATTGAATCGAAATGGCTGCACTACTTGATCACGTATAATTTGTATTTTTAACTATTTTTCTCACACAGTTGGGTACGACATCTATATTGAAAGGACTATACTGTTTTTACTAAAAAGAATAGATTCATATAATATTTCTTCGTCCCATGGGACGTGGGATGGGACGAAGAAATTTTTGTCCCATGGGATGGGACGACTCTCAAAAAATTTTCGTCCCATCCCATCCCATGAAATAAAAATAAAAAGTTTGCATCCCATGGGACGAATGGGATGGGATGGGATTGTCCCATCCCACGCGGAGCTCTGGTTTAGAGATTTTGAAGTGCCTTAGAAAGATCATGTGCTTCTCAATAAAGAATTTTCGGTATGTTTGAACGGATAACTCTTCAACATGTGTAGTTATTCTTGTGTAGCTTTCAAACAATCCGGAAAAAAATAGAAATCAAATGTTTCATTGAACCTAAAGATCCGTCTTTCCTACGAAAAATCAAAATATTTGTATAAAAAAAAATAATGAGAAAAATTTCATTATTTTTTTTTTATTTTCTTCTTTTTCTTAATGCCACACTGGCTGGCTGAATGTAACAAAAAAAAACAACAATGGAAAACGAAACAAATAACAAAATGTTTTATTTTTTAATCGGAATCTTCCTTATTTTTTTTCTTGTGTTTTTTATGTTTTTTCTCACTGGTTGCTGAATCACCTGGTGTCTAAAACGCAGAGATAAGAAATTTTAATTTTAATTTTTCAAAATGGAATATTTTTTAAAATTTTAATTTACTGAATATTCTGGCAATGCTGAATCGTCCATAATTGATAATGATTGTATTTGATTTTCATCATCTTCAGTTTTTTGTTTTTTCTCCTTTTTTTTCTTTTCAGCCTTTGATTCATCCAATGTTGTTGATGATGCAATCGATTCATCAAGTGGTCGCTAAAATAGTTTGGATGTAATTAAAAAGAAAAAACCTTGTCTCTATTTAATATACTTTCAACGCTGGTGGAGCAGCACTAACGTCATACAACATATCTCGCCAATTTTTTGGTGTCTGCTCTGTTGGTTTACCAAATTTACCTAGGATGCCTTCTTTAATCATTAATTTCTTTTTTGATGCCTATAATAAAAATGAAATTTACGCTAGTTTCTATGCAATTATTTGTATCATAGAACTTACTACTGGTCCAAAACCCCATTTTCTTGGATAAGTATCACGTTCCATGACAACACGTTTTATTTTAGCTGCGACACCATGATCACACGTTGCCATTGTCGCCGTTGTCATTAAAGCAATACCTAAAGCAACGGCTTCACCTTTTGTTGTCGTTATAACAATTTGCTCATTTATTTCAATTCCATCCTCATAACGAAGTACACCAGGCAATAATAATTTAGCACCATAACAAACTGCATTAACCTTTTCGCATTTTTAAATAGAATTAAATATCTTTAAGATTAGATAAAATTCAAAACATACTGCACTGTCTTTAATGATAATACGCTTATGTGATACAAGTAATGCTTCTAATGGTTTAACAACACGACGAAGATAGCTTTCATCTTTATTATGCATATAAGCATATGTTGCATCAATTACATCATGCATTGTTACCATGCCTTCCTAGAAAACAAAATTCGAACATAGAAAATAATGATTGTAAAAAAAATGAAATACTAATGTAGCTCTACGCTTTATTCATGTTTTTTCAGAAGAATCTAAATATATTTCTACAGTGATAGATTCTTAACTAATTGTTTTATTAATTAATTCAAATAACCAGCGAAGAATATATCCTGACAGTTAGAATTCTGTCAAAATATCAGATGAACATCTATTTTTCATCTATAATATCAAACATTTAACTATGAATCAGATACTCATGTAAGTAGCCTAGAAAGTTTTCTACCATTGACACGGCATAGAGAAATTTCATCAATGGACTGAAAGACAAAAGGTTTTCAAAAACAAATCGGATGGGTTTTAAGTCTGAACAGATTTGATATGCAAAATTTTTCAAGAATACTACATAGAAGATCATAGGAAACGAAATCTATAGGTTAGATGAAACGTAATTTTCATCCAAATATATATATATCTTATAGACTCAGTCCACTCAAATGATCAATTTGCGACTGGTTCATATTTAAGTTTTGGATTGTTTAATAGTACAGATCTTATATTAGCATAAACGTTGGAATCCTTGTTACTTGTATTTATATTCTCCAATGCAGAAACTAAACAAAGATGGACAAAAATAAGCTAACAAATTCTATCTAATCGACACTTTTTATCTTATTAAAACGAAGTGTATGTGTCAACTAAAAGAATCGTACTGTTATCTGATAGAATAGTAAAATCCGATATACTTGAAGGTTTCCCTTTCCTTGTTTCATCAATTATTGAGCATTTGGCAGAAAAATATTATAAAGTCAAATTTCAACTCTTTCTCCAGGATTTTCTACATAACACATTGTTTTGTTAGATTTTGCTGACCTTTAAACAAGTCTCTACTTATGGTAACACGTGAAGTTCGCTTAAAATTAATAATTATTCGAAAAATTCCGTTGAATCTGAAAATTTATCTAAAACGAATTAGTCTGATGATGGCTTACAGTTCTTTAAAAACAGTTCACTTAAACGGTCAACAATTTTCTAAAACAATTGATGACCAATTTCAGTTCTTTTCAGAAGAACTGGATGAATACTGGCAGTTCATTTTTTCGAAAAAGGAAATATCGTAGGTATAATCAACAACTGAAAATAATTCTATATCATCATCATTCCAAGCAACTAATTCCTTCGATCACACAATAGTATCTATTCTAAGATCAGTTTTACTCGTATAACTGTTTTTCACTATATCATCCAATTGGAAGATAAATTTTTCTTGATCACAATCCATACGCGTTAAAATTTTCTCATAACAATACAACTATATAAACGAATCTGAAATAGCTAATTACTTAGGGCAATCCAAAAGTAGTGACAGAGATACCATATTTCCTCAAGCAGAGATCGAAAAAACTTTCTTTTTTGCCAATAGATAGAGCGTGTTTCGCTCTATTTTTCTATGCTATTTGATCACTATTCAACTAATATCATAATAGTAAAATTTCGATAAGATCTGTTTCTTTCGTATATTTGCTGGTAGCATGAGCATGAATGCTCGTGAGTATTTTT
>OENM01000096.1:67276-158257 GCA_900239745.1 Rotaria magnacalcarata
TGCGTCTTCATCTTCTCTTTTCAATGGTGAAAACCATACTTCTGTAACATGTTGCTATTAAACGTTATTCGAAAAATACTCACGAGCGTTCATGCTACCAGCACATATGCGAAAGAAACAGATCTTATCGAAATTTTACTATTATGATATTAGTTGAATAGTGATCAAATAGCATAGAAAAATAGAGCGAAACACGCTCTATCTATTGGCAAAAAAGAAAGTTTTTTCGATCTCTGCTTGAGGAAGTATGGTATCTCTGTCACTACTTTTGGATTGCCCTAAGTACTTCATGTTGATGAATGAGTTTATTTTAGGATAGCACATCGAATTAAATTAAATCTAACTCAATTTCAAAACGTTCCGTTGTTTCTGTTGAAAATCACAGAATTTTGCATAAAACAAATGATGCCTGCATATCCTTCAAATAAGTTCCAAGCTTCATGATAAATACTTATACACGACATTTAATTAGTTACGCTATGATAAAATTTGTTTTTCATGATGATTTTAACCAATCAACATAAGGCGATAGACAACGTACCAAGCTCTTCCTTTAAGTAAAATTTTCTATCGTTGATTATGATGGTATTAAACTGATTTTCATGAGAAATCTAACTTATTCACTTTTCCGAAACTTTTCTGACCCTATCGGAAGTTTTTTTTATACATATATTTGATCTCGAGTTTTCTGGACAATAAACTTTTGAACTGAATACTCGACATTATCAAGAAAACAATGAATTGGCCTTTTTATTTTGACTACTATTGTAGAATTCTAATATGAACATTTTGAGAACTGGTTTAAACCTCGTCAGTGTATAATGGTTAAAATAATAAAATTCAAAGATGAATTCAAATTAACCTTCATTGCAGAATCTCGAATGAATTTCCTAATTTAATCTCTAAATTCTTTTGCTTACTGCTTCAGATTGAATACCAGATCGAACACGACGTAATTCTTGCATGATACCACCAACACCGAGTAAAAGGCCCATATGAACACATAATGTTCGAATATAAGTTCCAGCTTCACAGCTAACCCAGAAAATACCTATAGATACCATATAAATAAATAAATAAATATATAAATATATACATTTAAACACAAGCTAAAGAACAATTAGACTTTACCAATATTTCGCCGTTGATCGAATTCTAATAATTTACTTTCATAAATAGTTCGAATACGTAACTGTCTTTTAACTGCGGCGATAACAGGTGGCTTTTGAAAAACGGCACCAGTTAAAGATTCAAGTGTCTAAAATATAAATAGATTTCTTACTTTTAAATATAAAAATTTTCTTTTATATAACTTACACGTTCGACTTTTTTAATGTCATCGATTGGCGAGTGAAAACGTACGACACCAATATATTCTTTACCGGCTGATTGTTGAGATTTAACCAGACGTGTTGCACGCTCAATACAAACAATTAAGCAACCAGATACTTTAGGATCTAATGTTCCTGAATGCCCAGTTTTTGATACCGGTAATGCTTTACAAAGTATACGTTTAATCCATGCAACAACTTCATGTGATGATGGATTCACTGGTTTATCCAAATTAATAAAACCTGATCTAAATAGGAAAACAATAGATTGATTGATAGAAAATCATTTCATCACTGATTTACTTGACGTAATCATCAATAGGTCGTTGCAGCGGTGAACAACCTTGGGCAATTGCTAAAAAAAAGAAGAAATTATTTCTTTGATTCTATAAAATAATCGCTTTAGCTTACGTGTATAATGATTCGAACGCACATTTAAACGATCGAAATTCTATTGAATAAATTACAAAATGTAGAAAAAACAAAGGATGAAAACTTCAAAATTACTTTAAGAAGAAGTGGCCAATCTGCGGTATTTAATTTGCCAGCAATCGATGATGGTTCAACAGAGAATTTACCTTGATGCTGAATATCCTATTGGAAATAAACGAAAATAATCTTTGTGAAATTACCCAAATGTAACGAAAGACTTACAGCAATACTTTTGTTTGCCATAACAAAACGAAATTAACTACTTAACTAAAATAAAAAAACAAAAAATTTGGAAAATTCACTATACAATTGTTTCAGTTTTCGATAGGTAATACGTGCAACAGAAGTTTTTTTTTATGAAGATGAAGAACAATGGGAATCTTCATGTTATGGTTAGAGTATAACGAATAGGAGTAAAGATCGTGATTAATAGAGGATACTTTTTTGTTGCTTTGAATGAGTTTTTCTTCTTCGAAAATCCAAATTTGTTAAGAAATAAAATTAGAATTTCTTTCTCAATTGAACCTCTCTTCTCATAATCATCTAATATAGAAATATGACTAAGACCGACATCTATGCATGTAAGATTTTATATTTCTTGAAGATTGATATTTTCAGTCTAGTAACTCCACTCTCGTATAGATCAAGGATAATGAATATATTCGGCTAGGAAAATTCAGAAAATATTGATGTAAATGATAAACATCGAATATTATTTTATAGAAATATTCAGTAGTTTTTAAGTCTTTTCATCCATAATGTATACCACCAACATAGAAAAAAAGAACTAACATTGCTGAGAATACAAATAAAAACTAAGTAAAAAGAAATAACCTTATGTTTGATCTCGAATTGCTGTTATTAATTTTCTACATGTTATATCGTTAAGCAAAAATCGGCGCAACACTTTAAATATACCAATTTTAGGACGTTTCATTTTTGCCATAATACCAATGAAACACGTGATAATTTTCCAGTTATACGTATTGTATTTAAAATAAATGAAAATCTTTAATACATTTTCATGTATAAATAGAATTCGTATGTCAATAACAACTATTCATTAGGAAGGATTGCCCTTTCGCCCGTATCTATTTTATTTGACAATTGAATCTTATCTCAACAATAAGAAACAGAGTTCAAAGCTACGATAGAGTTGTAACTTTTTCTTTTTAATTTCATATTTCGAATAGTCTATTTTTTAATTTCATAAATAAAACTACCGCAACATGGAACTTGATTGACATAAGACAAACATGACAAGTTGTGGAATTTTAACATTAAAATTATTTTCTCATTGCTTGCATTTGTGACATAATTCTATTGAAACAGAAACAAATGAAAGTTCTATTTCCTTGTCGATATATTTCTTATTTATCAAAACAACTTGAAACCTACATTGCTGCTATTACCAAGTTCTATGTGGAAGAGCACATTTCGTTGCGATTACATATACGAAATAGTAATTAGAACAATGAGCAGCACGAGCAGTAGTGCTCGATATACATAAAGACATTTTACACACCTCTAGCATTATCTTTATACGCGCCACTAGAAATTTGTCTAAGCGATGCTGACATGAAATTAGCAAGATAAAGTTGACTGATTCTTTTCTATTAGATAGATTTAGTATATAGATATTCATAAATATCTACATATATTACCGTAAATTCAATGTCAGCAACATACTGACTACCCGAAAAAGAACGGACAAAAATAAAGAGTCTTTTTCGTTAAATCCAAGTTATTCAATTGTAATTATGTCAATTGCCTCTTCCGGAATAACAAAATATATATATTTCAATTAGTAGTTCATCAAGTCGACAAAGACAAAGGTTAATATTTTTCATAAGTTTCACCTTAATTATTTCAGATCGTCTTCAAGACAAACTATTTCTTACTCGTTCAACTAAAATATTAACGTTTGAATTATAGATTATTTCAAAGAAATGATGCTATCACTTACCATAAACTTAATAGATTGTAATACAGAAAATTTCAGATATTTATTTATAAAAACAATTTCAAACCAAAAATTGAAGTCTTTACTTAATGAAAGCGTCTTGAATCTGTAAACATGAATCTTTTCCGTGAACCTCTATCTAGATGAATTATAAGACATACTGAAGTGTAAACTAATTTTTAATCGTTAACAATTTCGTGTTGATTGAACTATCAACGATACTAATAAATGAAAAAACAATTCACTTATTTCCTCTGGAAAAACTTCGAGAAAAATGAATTGAACGGTTGTTTTTGAACATAATTATGAAATCACTGTCGCTGAAAAAAAGTCGAACAATTTTAGACAAACGATAAAGGTTAACATATAAATTTGTCTTTTTCTCTTCATGCTTTATTTAATAGCTTTTCAACTGTGTTGACATTTTGTTTGGTGAGATCAGGATTTTTGAAAATCTCTCGTGATGGTAACAAAAGAAGCTTAATAACACGTTCATTTCTATGCAAGATAATTAAAAATTGAGTAGGAAGAAGAAAAAAAGTTAGTTAAAAGAAAGGAATCTGCGTAACATGAGCAGTCTTTTTTAATGCGATGCGAAGCAGAAGCATTTATGTAGTCCGTCGCGAGTTTTTTTCCTTTTTTCCTTGAGATCGTACGCATCTTTTCCTTCGTTTTGTGACTCTATGATTTCGAGAACCAAAAATCGTAGAAAATTCGTTGAAACGTGAGATCAAGGTATCAAGATCGAACTTTTTCCATCTGTTTTCTAATCTTCCATCTGAAGTTTTGTTCACTCACAAATGTGGTTCCAAAATGACGAAAATGAAAGAAATTTGTTGCGAGATAATTAAAGTGACGTCATGAACATACGTTAGCCGCTATAGTCTATTCATTTACAGCTGATCTAAGATAATGAATCATGGAGATAATTAATCGATCAATCGAAATCGGTCTTTAAGAATGAATCGCTAAGTAAGAATAGAGTTTTCAGAGTGATGAATAGCATTATGGCTACTTCAAAAATATTCAAGATTTCTCTGAATTGTAGATTTTTCGTAAGAGATAAGAATAAATGCTTCGCATCGCATTTCGTATACGAGTGAAGCTCGAATACCATCTAGTTTTCTAATGTAAAATATCACGAACAGGATATTCAAGAGAAACCTTGAAGTGGTAAAAGATAAATTTTTTAGATAACCATTCTGGTTCTGAGTTTATGGTTATGAACATTGACAATTTCTTTCTATTTATATTCCCAACGGTAAAGATTTATTTTACAATAATAGTAGACAGACGCAAACAATAATGTGCTTGAAAGTTATCTTCATCAGAAATAGCAAATGAACAACAATATATCATGATACAGATTTTGTTGATGTTGGCGATAAAAATTGATTTGTTATTAGTGTAAAAAATTTCATCCAAGTTAATTCATGTTTTATTGTCCATTCATTCCGATTATGATACATTAAATTTTTTAAACATTCAATAAGACATTCACATAGTATCTTAACATGTATGAAAAATAAATTATTTTCACTGATATAACAAGTATTCAATTTTGCTTACATCAACATGATCTTGCTTTATTTTATATTGCACATGCTTTTCACCTATACGATGAAAATATTCGTCAAGTATACTATCATTACTATTTGTTGTTGTTCCACGTGTTACCATAATCATAATCAATTGGTCAATTTTGTCAAGAATTGTATATCCATGTTGTTTATAACATTGCTTACATAATAAATCTGTTTCTATAATCGATTCATTCTCAGCAAACGTTAAATTACTTCGTTGATCAATGAAAGATATATTTTGCCAATAGCTAATTAATGACGAGTTTTTTTCTAAAGCTCTACATATAAAAATAGAAAAAAAAGATTGAATGCACTAAAATAAAGTTAATTACCTGGTCACGATATCGTCGCCTAATTTTTTTAAATTATTCTGTTTAACTATAACCCATACTTCTTTTAACTTTAATCTTTCATCAATGGTAAATATGAGGTTATTATTTGCTTCTATATGCTCGACTGGTTTTATCACTGTCGGCGATCCAATTGACGGTGCACATCCCATTTTATTTTATACTGTCTAGTTGTTGTTTGTGAGATTTCAAGCAGATCGAGTTTGTAAAAAGTCACAGAAGCTTAACCATCACAAAACGACGAAAAAGATTTTTCTCTCTCACTGTCTCTGTGTCACTTTTCTCTCGACACTATCTAATTGTAAAATGAACGCATAATGATGCTTCTTATCCTTGTCTTTTTCTGTGACAGAAGTCATCCTTTACTATTTCCTTTCTTTTTTTCTATCGTTCCTTTTTTCTTAGAGATGTTTCTCATTATTTTCAAGGAAAAAAAATATGTAGATGAAACAGACGCTAGAGATAATCTACTGTAATATTATTAATGCAAGACTACTTGAACTTTTTATTGAATTAAACATTGTAACAGAGCAAAATTTCAAAACAATAGAATAGATATCAGGTTACTACTGCGAATATTTTTTTTTACACATTCCAATCATATAAACTAAGGATACTAATTAATCATATAAATTTGACTCTCTACTTTTGTAATAAAAGTAAATTTATTTCATAAGGTCTCTTATTGTAAAAAAAAAGTCTACGAGAGAAATATCTATTTGTGTAGTCAAATCTAAGTCAAACTAAGAGAAAAAATTGTATAAAAGAAAGATTGGCGCAAAATAAAGAAATGTTGATGATGTCAGCTTGCTTTCCACCTGTCTAATCAGATACTGAAAATGCCATTATCAAAACGAAAGAATAGAAAATCAAAGAGCAAATTTAAAAAGAAGAACGATGTTAATCAACACGAATATATCAACACGTCAGTTATTTCCGAAGAACAAAAAGAGTTTTATTTAGATCAAATTAATTCATTAGAACCACGTCTAATCAGGTATGTTTACATTTGACTTGATTCACCGAGATTTTTATATCCAACTTGTGCAAGTTCTTTACGTAAATCATCATAAACAGTTGGATCTTCGATTGTACTTGGAATACGAAATGCTTTTCCGTTGAGTAAAGCAGTTAAAGTATTTCGTGCGATTTTTCCTGAACGTGTTTTCGGTAAACGTTTAACACAAACAAATTTTTTAAATGCTGCTACAGGACCGATTTCTTGTCGAACAGTTGCTATAATAGCTTTTTCAATTTCTGCAGCACTTCGAAAATAATAAAAAATAAAACTAAGAACTTTATATCACATTAATTTTACTTACGCAGTATTTTCTTCATGTTTATTTAAAACAACAAAAGCAAATGGTTGTTGTCCTTTAACATCATCTTTCAAACCGATAACAGCACATTCAGAAACTTTTCCACTTTCAACAATCGCTTGTTCTATGTGTCCACTCGATAAACGATGTCCAGCAACATTAAGAACATCATCAGCACGAGATGATGTTTCAATAAAACCATCTTCGGTTCTAATGCCAACATCCATTGTATCATAATAACCAGGATATCTTGTAAAATAAAGTTCATGAAAAAGTTGATCATTCTTCCATAATGTTGAAAAACATCCTGGAGGCAATGGTAGTTTAACTACAATACGACCTAGCTCATCACTTGAAGATTCTTCTTCTTCGATACATTTTGGATCCGAAGAAAATAAATGTAAACTATATCCAGGACATGGGCGTCCTGCACAACCAGGGGGACCTAAATTCTTAAAGAAAAAAATAACTATGCTTAAGATAAAACTACAGGTTTTCTTTCTCATTTTCTTACCGGATGCTTTTCAAGGCCTAAGCAGACAGCTGTAATAGGTGTTCCAGTTTCAGTTTGCCAATAATGATCAATAACTGGTTTCTCAGCAAATATTTCTCTTGCCCATAATAATGTATCTCTATCGCAATGTTCACCAGCAAGAAATAAAGCACGAAAATGTTTCGATTGATATTTAGTTGCATGTTTATTATCAGGATCATGCTGACGAATAATTCTTAATGCAGTTGGAGACCAAAATGAGCTAACAACTTTATGATCATGAATAATCCTGAAAAATTCTGAGGCATCTGGCGTACCGATTGGTTTTCCTTCATAAATAACAGTCGTTGATCCATTTAATAATGGACCATAACATCCATAAGAATGACCAACAACCTTAGAGAAATAATATATTTGATAAAACGTTTTTCTTCACGAAACAAAACAATATAGAACTTGCAACAGGGGATGAATCAAAATTAGTAATACAGAAAGAGCACTGGAGTAAAAAATGATAAATTTCAGCAAGGGTCAAAATACGATATATTTATTTTTAAATTGTATTTAGAAAATATTCGTCTATGAACGTATCAAATATCGATAGTCTAGTTCAATTTTATGTTCGAAGCAGACATAATGCTGGCTGAATGAGCGAAAATGATGTGTTCACTTTTGTTTTCTTTCTTTGAAATACACTTTTGTGATTGCACTGGAAACAGTGGTAAGAAGAAGATAAAATTGCTGAATACCATTTTTTTCTGAACTTTAAAATCTAGTCCCATGTCACACATTTTTTTGTGACTACCTTCGATATACTGCGGTACTCATAATAACCGGCGGTAGCGCTTATAACCTCCAGTCCCAGCTAAAAAGGCTTCCAGAAACCGCTTTTCGTTCAATCCCGATTTATTTCGGAAACAGAATTCGAATTAATCGAAAACAAAGCTATTTTAGAATATATTTTGCGAATTATTATTCTTACAGTGACATTTTTAATAAAATATTTACCGAGGTCAAAAAGTCAGACACAGATCTTTCAAGATAAGATTGAATCATACGAAAAATCATAAAACCAGATCGTCGTATCAATTCGTACTGTAAGATTTCTGTAAGATCCTATAATATCATTTTTGTAAGATCTTACAGAAATCTTACAGTACGAATTGATACGACGATCTGACCTTATGATTTTTCGTATGATTTCATCTGATCTTACAAGATCGGATACAATCATAGAAGATCTTACCAGCGCTGGAACCGGTCCGGTAAACCGGTTCCGGTCCAGCCGGACCGAACAGGACCGGTTCAGAAAGTCAACCGGGCTGGTAAATACCAGAAAATCACCGGTTAAAATTTTACAATAACTATCTTCATTTAACTCTATTTTTGTTAAAAAAGTGTTTTATGAATTTTTCTATGAAGTAGATATAATGAAATTGTGCTATCAATATATATTTATATATATATATATATATATATATATAGAAAGTTTTACGAAACTGTTGATGATGCAAAATTTTGTGTAGTTCAGAAGGAATATTTAATTGTCATCATAAACACAAGCAATACATCTCATTTTCTTTCACAGTAAAGAGAAATCAACGAAAGTGCGACAACAGATCAATTTGGTTGATCAATATACTCTATTTTATCGACAGTGTGAGTGATGCAACCGGCCGGTCAAAACGACTTTTTTCAGTCCGAACTGCCCAGGTGACCAAAATACTAGTAAAAAGACTAGTCTTTTTTCTAGACAAGTCGGCCGTCCAGTCTAGTCTTTTTCTCAAAATGTCCTAGTACAGGACTAGTCTGAAATCTCGTATAGTCCATAGTGCCCGTCCGGACTATGAAAGCGACTGGAGTTATTCTATTTGTCATGCGTAGTNGTTCATTTTGAGGGGTCTACATGGGATAAATCTTACCCATAGAAAATCAAACTAAACTAAGATTCACTGAGTCGTAAAGCTGAAATATCTCTAACCTGCTTTCTTTGAAGTGGTATGTCGAATCAGTAAGTTTTGCATTCAGATAATAAACCATTATTTCGATGATCATTTGCATACGCTACACTCGTGGAACACAAAGAGTTTCAGCTTGCTTTAGATATTGACACGTTTTTTTTGACCAAGAACGTCTTAAAAAAACAGATTATCAATAATTTGGAAAGCGCACTAGTGACTTTCTACCCACTAGTCCGCATAATATGCCATGTATATAAATGAATATAACTTAGTAATGTGTCTTGTTCGTCAGCTGAATCTTGTGAAGTCACTACTATGATTCAGTAGAACTTCTGACTTATTCACAACGAGAAAATCACCTGATGACTCATGCCGGTCGACCGGCCGGTCCGGTCAAGAAAAAACCTGACCGGTTGCATCTCTGGACAGTGTTATATTTTTATCATACATAGTTGTAAAAAGATGATTTGATAATAAAATTTGAAACGTCTCTCTTTTCTACATATTTGTTGATAGCTTTAATTCATATTTCATCAAGAATGTAAATTCTCTAAAGCATATTTTCAACTTACTTTTCCTTAGAAGCTCGATCAGAAAATTTAGAGTATTCAGCTATCAGCATTTATAGTGTGAGGAGCTGAGTCATAAGATCTCAATAGGCCTATTTAACCATTAACTAATTGATATCATTGCTGGAACTCACTCTATCAGTTTTTACGGTATTTTGGCTATCTGAAACAATTTTCAAGGAATTAACTCCATCAGTTGTTGTCTGATTTGCCGGAATTTCACCGGTTCGCGAGTGATTTATGTCCGGTTGGTAAAATTTTTTAACCGGCCGGACAGGATCGGTTTATGGATTTCTTACCGGTTCCAGCTCTGGATCTTACTGTCTGATTGTTTGACCTGGGTATCTCATTAAATGGGACTGATTTGAGATAGGCGCCTCAGACACACCGACATTATCAGTGTGCACCGAATTCAACACGATCCTGCCGGTTTTAACAGAGTTAAAAAATATTCAGTCGTTTCCATACTATACAAAAGGATGTATCACTTTCATGAAAAACCGGCGGTAGAGTGCACATTATACCGTTGGTATATCGCCGATTTTTTCCGGTTTGAATCACATGAGGTGGAATAGTACAACATTTTTTTTCCATTTTCAAAAATAAAAATATTTTACTACATTTTGTTTTCTCAGCGTCTATCTATTATGGAATATTTGGTGTAATTATTAGTGTCAGTACAAATAAGAATGATCTTATTCAAATCTTCCAAATCCTATAGAAAATAAACGAAAAAAAAATTCCTGTTTTAAAACAAGTCGATGGTTTGTAATAGAATTGAAAATATTTGCCGTGAAAATTTTACAGTTGAATACAAATGCAATTCATTAGAAGTTCCTTTTAGTAATGATTAAAAATCATATTATGCTATATTTTAATGTGTACCACGGAAGGAGTCTAATCTCTGAATTTCTATGATGAACATCAGAGTAACCTTGAAACAAATGCTAATTTAAAAGAATGAAACCATTTATAGATATATATATCGTTATGGCAATCAATTCAAAATTCTGATACAGACCTTATTTCACTTGATTAATTTGAATTCGTTTGAATTTCCAGAAGAAACACAATAGTTAAATCGAAAAATTAATTAAAATCCTATCTGGCAAAAGTGGAAGCTATTCTAAATAGTAAGAGGAAAAACAAATAGCTAAGATATCATACATAGTGACTACAGAAGAAAAACCTATATAGATAAGTCAAAAACAAAATCAGGACAGTATACACGTTTTTGGTCAAAATTAGAAGACCTAGCATAATAATAGCCTTAGAATACATACCCATCCGAGATCAGCAGCAGACCACCATACTTCACCAGGATGAATATTATATAAATATTTCATTGTCCATTGTAATGATACAGCATAACCGCCAGTTGGACGAACAATCGCTTTAGGAGTACCCGTTGTACCTTAACATCATTTGTTTTTAAATACAACTATTTTGGTGTAAGAAATAATCAATTGATTTGTTTACCTGATGTATAAAGTAAATAAAGAGGATGATCTGCTTCGACAGGCTCGCAATCATGAGAATCACGCACACTACTCATAACATCATTCCAATCTCGATCTCTTTCAGAGACTAAATCTGCTGGTTTTCCTTCTGGTCGATTGAATATGACGCATTTTAATGAATCGTTGTTAATGCCACTCTTTTTAATGGCTTCATTAACAATTGTTTTATAATTGATTGTTCGCTGAGGCTCAAAGCCAACATTAGCTTTATATTAGGAAAAAATTAAAATGGTTGTATGCAGATATTTTTCTAAGTAATTTTTTTTGTTACTCACTCGAAATGAGAACTTTAGGTTCTGAATGTTTTATTCGAACTGCTAATTCATTAGCACTAAATCCTCCAAATACAAGATTATGTATAGCTCCAATACGAGCACAAGCTAACATTGCAATAGCAGCTTCAGGTACCATCGGCATATAAATTAATATGACATCACCTTTTTTGACATTATATTTTTTACTTAAAACATTAGCCAATGTTTTGACTTGTTTCAAAAGTTCTTTGTATGTTATATGAGTTACTTTACCCGTCATAGCAGAATCATGTATAATAGCTGCTTGGTTACCATGTTTTGCAATATGTCGATCAAGACAATTATATGTCATATTAAGTTGCCCACCTCGAAACCAATGAGGTCTAAGAAGATTATTTTCATCGTAAACTTTATGCCATCGTCGAAACCAAAATATTTTTTGTGCTTGTTCACTCCAAAATTGTTCGGGATGTTGGATACTTGAACGATAAGCACTTGCATAAGTTGAATTACGACGAGCAACTACTCGAAACATTTAAAAATCTACAAGAAAACTCATAATTATTTTCTTATTCAGATATCAAAAACGATGTGATGAACTAGAATTAATGTGCCGTTCATATGGTGATCAATTCGAAAGTCTTTTTAAGGATAAACGTGATATATCATCATATCTAAAAAAGCAACTCGATCTACGTAATGAACAAGTATTCGATTTAAATGATCGTTTGGCTGATTTACAACAAGCTAAAGATTATGAAAAAGATTTGTTTGAAAAAAAAATACAAAATCTTAAAGAACAATATGATTTGGAAATTCAAAACCTTGGAAACGAAAACATGTTACTTAGTAATATCATTTTATAAATTAAGAGAAAAATTAATTAATAAATAACCAATTTTCTTATTTAAGAAACACGTTTAGTTGCTTTAGAAGAATTTGAATATCAACGGCAAACAATGGAAAAAACAATTGATGAATTAAAAAGTTTAATTTTAAAAAAAGAAGATGCCTATAAAAAAGCGTTATATCATATGGAAATAGCACTAATGTTTTTCAAAGATAGGTTCGATTGTTTTGAAAATTTTCTTTCCATTTGTTCATCTGTTTTGATCTATTTTTCCTTCATAGATTAAAAAAAGAAGCAATCGAATATTTAAATGATCTTGCTATTGAATTTCATCATAATGCAAAAAACCAATTATCAAATACAATTAAACGAGCTTTACATGAAAATTTTTATTTAAATAATCAATTTGATTATTTATCAAATCAATTAGAAAAAATAATTGAAATTAATAAAAACTATACTGCAGATAATCAACGTTTAACACGAACCATAGCAATTTTCGAAGACGTAGAAACACAATCAGGAAAAAAACACATTGTGACTGAAAATGTATGCTTAGAATAGAAAAAATGTTCTTGTTTAGAAGAAAATCTTTTTGAAAATCTTAGATTATTCAATTGTTAAATGAGAAACTTGACAAGTGCAAACAGCAACAAAATACTGTTCATGAAATTTTAGTACCTGTCGAAAAAATTGAAAAAGAGTCGTAAGTTCTGAAAACAAAAATGTAAAGTTTAATTATATGAATTTATTTGCTTGTAGAACAAAACTTTCTCGTAATCAAGAAAATAATTCGAAACAAGAAAAAGAATCTACTGAAATAAGAAATTTAGAAGAAGAAAATAATTTATTAAAAGATATTATTGATCAAGCAGCAATATCCATTGCTGATGTTGTACAGGTACATTCAAAAGCTGTCGATTACCGTATGCTTGAGAACAATTGATAGCAACTATGTTGAGATTTCTCCAAATATTTTCTTTATCTCAGCATGTGTTTTCGATAAGAAGTGAAATTTTATCTGCGTAAAAAAATATAATACGTTGCCTTGCCAGACAAAACAACTTAGTTGATGTAAACAAAGTCCAGGGAAAATGTACTTCAAAAGTACGTTAGACAGCTAGTATCACGAGGTACATACTGTGCACAGATACTGATGGAGGTCAGACGAACGAAAACGAATATACTTCTTGTTAATCTGGACCAATCAGAGAATAAAACTGTACGATTATTTATTTTTGATTAATTTGTTTTCGAATGATATGCATGAAATATATTCGGAAAAAGATGTTTTAAATGATCTCTTTATAGTAAAAAGAGATACAACCATAAGAAGACGAAAACTCTACGCTGATTGGTGTGTTGTACAGTAGCACATGAACAAGCATGGGTGTCGCGATATTCTTATTCTGTAGATTGCTGTACTGATTTTTTTTATAGCGTTGCAACAACGTAGAAAACGACATTGTGTGAATGTTTTTATTGGATACGAGAAATTAGAACAATATAATTAATTTTCAAGGCTATGTCATGATAGTGTTACTCAAATTAGAGTGTCATTTGGCATTGATAATACTCATAACTAGTCAAATCATTTTTCTTTTAATATCTCAATGTAAACTGAATTGATAATATCGCTATTTTCTTGAAAATATAGCTTTATTATCATAGTTTATTATCTTACAATATCAATTCTCTAAGATCGTATTAGAATTTTGCTAGACTGAAAAACGCTACATTAGAATAAAATTTAAGTTCATTCGAAACCAATCATAAATGATCAATATTGTGGCAGAAGATAATATTTGTCATGTTGCTATGTTTCAGAACGTAGGCACATTTATGAGTTTAACAAATTTTCAATTGTTTTCAGTCAAAACGTTCAAAAAACATTCTCGATGACAAGGGAAAAATACACGATTTCTTATCTTATTAGATCCCTATGGTTTTTTAAGTATTGACTCTCATCAATCTTTTTAAGGAAATCAAATTACATGATTTTTCAGTACGTCTAATATATTGGAATAGACATACCTTAATATTTTGAGCAAATATAAGATAAAAATAATAATAATTCTGGTGAAAGTCTTAAGAACTACAAATTTGATAAATGTTGACCGTTTTTTTTTGTATGATATGTCAATCACTTCATTTTGATGATTGAAAAACGAGAACAGATATTCTATAAAGTGGCCAGTAAATGCCTATCTCAAATTAATTGAATAATCATAACTTTATTGGATAATTAAAATGAGTGTTATGGGAATCATGCTAAAATCTAGCAGTGTAGTCAATCATGTAATGCATTCTTTTATTTCATTTAAGTTAAAAATCATAAAGAATTCAATTACAATCAATGATCAAAATGAAAAGTTCGACAGCTAGAAAAAAAAGAATTTAGGCGCATGATGATTGTTATATATTTTTCTGTCACACATTAAATGTTTATATAAAGACTATTGCAGACAAAACAGATTATTATCATCTTTCATTTGAGTTTGATTTTTTTTAAATTACTTTTCGAGGAACTATCTTTTAACCTAGTCAAATACCATTATGTTTGGTATTTTTGCTAACTAAGAATTAATTTTAATCAAGTCAAAACTAATTAGTACAGCTTTCCAGATATAGAATGAAAACTATTGAATACATTCAGAATGATTGCTACAAAACACAGTGCGTCGATAGTTAATTTTTCAGTAAGATCAACCTATAAAACAGACTGTTGTTGAGCATTAGCCTATTACAGAATGCCAAATCCAGAAATAAATATTGTTTTCTTCATCACTATCTAGAGATTTTTATGAAAAATTTTCATCTTTGGGAACTGATTTTTAACTTCTCATGTGATTCTACGAGTATTTCTTTGTTTCTATATTCATACTTAATTACATCATTAACGGAAAGCGAATGCTATTTTAGCGAATATGCTAGACACACCTATAGAATGATTTAGTTGAAGAGCTATCAATTTCAGAACATTTATGTAATGCTCCTTCTACTAACAGTAGTTTAAAATCAAATGTATAGAGAAAACAAGAATGGATTTCACTTGCATAATCTATGACGATGACGAATGTAATCTATGTATTTAGTCTCGAGATGATGACAATGAAACAACGTCAAAAGTCGAAAAACACAATGAAATGCTTGAACAACTATTATCTATTCTTTTAACTTCACACCATTTGGGTCGAACTGGATTGCCATTACAAAAAAAATCATTTGACCAAAAAGGAATTTTTCCGGGATCACGGCTCGGTCTACATCGAATGTACGTATAAAAAGAATTGATCTATAAACAATTTTGAAAAATACTTTTTATTAGTCATCAAAACTCATCGGTAAAAGCTAGTACTCATTATTATCGTGGCGATTTAGGATTAGTACGACATGATAACTGAACTGAAAGTACTCGGTAAACTTAGAAAAAAATTCTTTACTTTTTTTTCTTTTGGAAATAAAAATGAAGAATACTATTAAGGCGCTCTTTTTCTTATCTCAAGCACAATGTCATTAATTATTAAACGACATAAATGGTCTCTAAATACAAATACAAATACTGAAACCACACTAACTACTGATAGTGCGAGCACATCAAATAAAAGTTCGACTGATGATAATCAATCTGAGTTAAGTGTAAGTTATAATAAACCAGTTCGTCATCTGTTTCTTGTTCGCCATGGTCAATATCAACGACGGCGAACACAATCTGATGGACACTTAACTGTTCAAGGACAAAATCAAGCTTGGTACGCAGCAAATTTTCTCATGTCACAGTTGCCAGATGATGTGTTATTCGATTCGTTAACACATTCAGATAGTAAAATCAATATAAAAGATAAAAATCAAAACAAAAAAGAAATTTCTATTTCTCTTTCTCTTTCGATTATTTTCTAGTGATTCGGACACGTGAAACAGCAACAATAATTTATAAACAATTACTATCAAAGAAAAAAATTGATATAGAATATTTTTCAATTGATACTGACTTTCGAGAACATAATTTATTATTTACTTTTTTACTTGAAGGTAACTAAAACGATAGCACAAAGTTCTGCTACAATTTCACACCAAACAAATTAACGATGATTTCTCCTTTTTCATTTTGTTGTCTTGAACAAAATCGATAACATAAACAGAAAGAAAACTAATATCGATATTTTATTGATAAAGAAAGCTGATTGAACTTGGAAAAAATGCTCACAATATATATCACTCATCAAAATTTTATCTAAAGTTGAGTCTGTAGTAAGACACAATTTTTCAATGAAAAATTTCATTTAGAAAAATGAATTTTTGTAACAATATGAGGTACCGATCTTCTTTGAATTTTCGAAAATTATCCTTGAATATTTTGAATAAAAAGTCGGAAGCTATGATTTCATGTATATTTATATTATTTCATCGTGTAGAAGAAAAACAAATTAACCAATTTCTCAATCTCAATTGCAGTATCACGATGAAAACACATTTAAAAGAAATTATTATATATTTCAAAAAGATTTTTAGTCCTATTTTACGATATTTATTTCCATTTTGACTTGTAATCTACTGATTATAGAATAAAATAACTTTTATGGATACATTTCTTTTATATTCGTCATCATTCACGAGACTGTTCTTTTAACAACAGCAATAAGTATCGTTGAATATTCTGATAGAATTTGCAATTCTCTATTACTCTTTACTATTTGACATATCTTATATTTATTTTCTGATTAATAACAACACTATAATGCAAACCACATTCCTTGTTAAATTCTAAAAAAATTGTTTACAAAACATTTTAATACTACACAATTTAAAATTTTATCAATATATTAAATTGAATTTGTATAAAATTGATTCCATAAGTATGCTGAACTTGAAACGGAAGTTTGACAAGTGTCTCAATGAGCATTCCCATGGAATAATTATATTATTCATCACAGCTTGAATGTAAGACACCAGACGAATGGTTTAAAAATAAAGAATCTAAAATTTGATCCATTAATAAAATCGTGTGGTTATTTTTTAATCAATGGAATAACTCCCTAGTGACAATAGATTCAAAAACGACAAATAAAACTTCTCCCCCCCCCCCGCATATTATATATATTTGAAGTAAACTGTCAATTAATTTGAGAAACCAATCTAATTTTCATAATTTTATTTCTATTTGAACAATTTAAGGAAATTGGCATGCATTAAAACGTGATTATTTTCGTTTAAAAAAACAATCAATAAAAAATGCAAACACAACATTTGAAATTATAGTTGCACATAGGAATATCATTGGCCATTGTATTGAATTACTTACAAAGATCCAACCTGACAAATCTATTGCTTTTAATACTTCTGTCACAGTTAAATATTTTAAATCCAATGAATAAATCTTTTATTATTTTCTTTCTGGTTTTGTTTAGCATATTATTGTTAATCAAACAAATGTAATTGTTGATTATGCATATAGACATGATTTTATTCCGATAGATCTTTTAACAATGTGGGAAGTATATCTTCCTGTCGGAAAATATCAAATTGATGAACATAAACATGCACATATTACTGTCAATGGTGTAAAAGGTGCACAAAGAAAAGGTTGTTGTGTTCGTCTTTTAATTTCATGTTTTCGTTAGCAAAATTTTATTTCAATTATAAACATAGCAATTGATTAACATTAGCGAAAACATCTTTGATCGAGTCTTTATTGTGCATAAAAAATCCTTGTAATTGTGCAGCACTTAATTGTTTCGAATAATTATCTGTTAGCTGTTCTATTTGAGTTAGAAACTGGTTAATTTCATTATGAGTTGATTGAGGATAGAAACGAGTAAGCATGCGTTCAACTTGATTGGATGTTAATGGACCTATGTATTCTTTATGATCAACTCGACCAGGACGAATAAGTGCTGGATCAAGACTAAAAACAGAAAATGAATATCTTACTAATTAAAGAACATAAGACATACCGTTCAATAAAATTCGTCGTCATAAAAATAATTCTACCTTCAGCTGATATAACTCCATCAAGTGCATTTAATAATCCACTCAATGTTAACGGTTTCATGCCTTGATATCGAATGTTATCTATTGATAAAAATTAGAAGAAACAGGAAAATTATAATTATTTTACTTGAAAAGTCTAGTTGGCTATTAATTAACCTTCTTTTTCATAATGTCTTCCAACTGTTGCAGCATCAATATCTTCCAATAAAATAATACTTTCTTCTGGTACATTACTTAATAATTGTTGAAGACGATCATCCGTCATTGTACCTTGACTTAAATTAAGTGTACTAATACTTAAATCAAAGTGTCCTAAATTTGATCATTTCATTATCAAACACAAGAAATCGATTATGAATTATTTATATAAATGTAGATTAAAAAACCTGCGAGAGCCATAATAGCTGACGTTTTTCCTGAACCTGGTGGTCCATGCAGAAGATAACCACGTCGATAAGGTATACCACGATCAATATACCATTGCGGATTTGAAAGAAAATGTTCAACATCTTTTATTAAACCTTCGAGCACTCCCTTATTGAGAATCACGGAATTCAATGGTCTTTTTCGTCTTGGACGACCAAATAGATGCCATTCATTAACTAAACTGATTTAGTTATTGATGTTAAATTTGTCTTAAACTCACTTGTTGGAACATAAACAAGTGTTTTTCCTTCATTAGCTAATAATGCAGCATCACGAGCTTTTTCTAACATATCAATGTAGATTTGCCGGTCTTGCCCGAATGCAGTTAATTGTACAGATTCAAATGGTATACCAGAATTAATCATTTGTTCACGTGTACGTTCAACTTTAACGAATTTTCCTTTATAACGAAAATAATGTGTACCGACTGATGGAACAAATGTATAGGATGCTTGAATACGTGATGATGGTTCATCATTTTTCACTAGCGTTGTACGAGCACTAAAATGACGACTTGAATCACGCAATTGATGTGATATCCACTGTAATAACCAAGTATAACTTATATCATTATTTGGTACTTCGAGAGTTATCATAAATTGTCGACGAAAAAATATTAAACCATATTGTGATGAACGACGAAGTACAGCTAATGCTGTACCGATACCAATCAGGCCGGCTCCAGCGCCAAAATATGGATTAGATGACAGAGTTGCTACTAAATCTGACAACATTGTACAAATGTTAGATTACACCAAAAAAAGACTGGAGAGATCTTTCCATCATGACGATAGCGAAAACATTTGCTAAGACAGTAAAATCCAATTGAATGCGGCATATACCAATAGAATCATGCAGAACAAAAAAAATATTCATAGAGAACATTCATCAACCTGAAAATATGGCTACACCTAAACAAGCTTATATAGGATCTTCACTATTTATCAAAAAGAAAAAAGAAAGACAAACTAAATAGTGAAAGTAACGGTTATTGCAGTTCATTTCATAAAAAATAGAAAATATTTTTCTTTGGAAAATATTTACATTTATAATTAATATAACCTATTCGAAACTTTGACAAAATGTACTTATAAAAGAGAAGAGCACTGTCCATTAAATGAAATAAAAATTAATTATGAAAAGATGAAATGCCCAAATTAATTGAGTTCTAGTTTTCTAACGGCATTGAATAATATCATCGTTTCGTTGCATTTTATTTAATATACGCAATTTACAATTGCTGTTCAAAGATGTATGAATAAATTAACAAAAAATGTACATTTATATTATTGAGATATCAGTATGTTATACGTAAACAAGTTTTTTTTCTAATGAATACATTTAGTTTGATTAGTTCTCGTTTCAGTATTCGAAATTCGAATGCAAATTTTGATGAAAAATCTCGAAACTAGAAACGAAAAATACGTCTACCGTTTGTTTAGAAAAAAAACAGAAGATATTTATTAAAAATATACTGTATCATTTATTTTTCTACTGAGTAATATCTTTAGGTATAATAGGAACGCTTTCGTATATTCTGACATTAATCGTTTCGTATTTGATTTGATTTATTTTGATAGCCATATTATAGCAAAATCTTTTTTCGAAAAAATACAAATCTTCAAACGAAAATATTTTGTCAAACTATTCACTTTACAGACGATGAATCTCATATGACTATATACAATAGAGCTGTATTCATTATTCACAAAGTTAAAATTTAATAATATTTAGAGTGATATATGAAACAATTCAAGTATTCTATAACGAGAATGACTCGACACACTTTAGTCTACAAAATCTCATTGAAAGAGTTAGAGCTACATATTTTCATTCATAAAAGGCTGATCTAGACGGTTTCAAAAATATAAATCTCATGATATTTCCGTAAATGTCATGAATTTTATTTTTGAATTTACACTATCTAGATGATAATACTGATGGTATAAATAAAAATAATTCTTCATAATATTTAGTTTACTGTGTTCTAGACTCGATTATCTTCTTTTTGGATGAAAAAAAGTATGGAAAACATGGTTGGCCGTAGAACGGTCGAAACGAAAAATGTCGAAAGGGAAAAATATCGAAAGAAAAAGGCCGAAAGAAAAATATCGAAAGGGAAAAATGTCGAAAACAGAAAAGATAGAAAAAAGCGATGTCTCTACTAAATGAAGGTTCTCATAGTTTATTGTTCATTGTTTTTGATCTGATTACTCCATTAGTTTGATACTATTAACCATTGATGGACGCTATATATAAGTAATATCTTATGAAAACTAGTTGAAATAGCCGTAAAATAGTATACAACGATTAAAATTCTATCATGATGACTACAGCTGGCTCATTTTTATCTGGTGAGAATCATCCACCATCTCCAGTTATCTAGTTTATTCAGTCGCAAAAAGGAAACCCTTTGCTTGTATCAGATAAGTATATTTTCAAACTGAATAAAACAACAACGACAACAACTAGTAAATATTGGATATGTGTATTTTTATTTATAACTCTTATCTATGATCTATGCACTGATGCTATTATGATTTCAAGAATAAAACATCTTAGTGAAAATTTTCGATATTTTCCCCTTTCGATATTTTCCCTTTCGACATTTTTTCTTTCGGTCTTTCTACGGCACACCGAAAACATACATATGTGAAAATCATATATATCATAGAGTTATATTTTATTATTAATATTGATATTCTTTCATGAAAGATAGAAATCAATTACATCGAAAATATTTTATTCATCTTTATTATCGTCAACATTTTCGTATTTAGTATGTCGATAATTCTCGGATGGTTTTTTAGTACTAGATTGTAAACATTTACGCGTGTCCAGTACTAAGGAATCAAGGTATGAAAGAAAAATAAATTCGATTGAAAATTGATTTTTGTTAGTTGTAGTAATATAAATGAAAATGAAAACAAATAAATCAGTTCATTCAAGATAATTTTCAATGTTTGAAAACAAAACTTGAAGACTACGTTTGTATTCTGTCCCTTTTCATCGAAGAGAGAATAATAATAAAATAGATTTTCATCGCAACATGTTCATTGATTGAATACAAAGATCTAATCATTTCATGTAATTGTTATCAGCAGATAAAACTATGATTTTATTCATCATAAGAATAATTCATAATAATGATAATTAGGATAATTCAATTTTTCTTCGACTCGGACAAATATTCGATCGCTATTTACGAATGTCACATATTTATCAACATGAAAAAGATTATTACTTTCATTTTATATAAAAAGTTCATGATAAAAAGAAAAGTCGTGTATTAACATTTAATAATGAAGAACAATAAATCATGTTGATTGTTGTTTATTGAAAAATGACTGTAGACATGACAGAAACTTTTGAAAACATGATCTGGCAACATATAAAATTTTAAATGATTTTTAATAAAAGAAATTATTTACTCTTACAATTGTTGGTTATTGTTGTGCAATGAATTTTTCGTTGTAGCGTCCTTTTTTTTATTAAAAAGTCAATTGATCAACGTCGAGAATCTTCACTAAATATTTTTTCACTTACGAACGGTATGTGTATCTGATCAGATGTGTTTCCTGATAAATAATCAGTCTCTATGAAACAAATGATAAAAGATATCGAATGCAATATGACAAAAGAAATTGACTTCTATTCATATTTTAATATATCCTTCAAAAGCAGTAAGTAACTTACGAAATGAGGGTGTGGACGAGATATCATCTATTACACAAAAAATGATAATAATATTTTGAGAGAGTGAATAGTTTTGTGTTCTGATAAATACTTGGAATTGAATTCCGTCTCCATGTTGATTGAATATCTGATACATCCGGAATATTTTTTGGATTGAAAGAATACTTATTCTTTAAGAAAAATAGTGTTAACTAAAATATAATAGAATTATTCAATATCATACCTGATGATTCTCGGATTCATTTAATGAACAGCGTTGTCGACAAAATAGACATTCAACTTTAACTGTTATTTTTGATAATTCAATTTGTCTATAGATTCAATAAAAAATGACAAAAGTGATGACTTGAAACGAAAAAACAAAAATCTAAACCTTCTTTTATTCTCAAGTCGACGTCTAGAATTTTCATTACATTGTTTCTAAATTATAATTAATGATCAAGTCAAAGATAATATTTTTGAAGGATTCTCAAGAAGTCTAAATGATCTATAGTTACTAGATGTGTTCGATATTGTGATCCCACAATCGGCCGATTGCATATTTTACAGGGTACTTGAATTATTGTGGAGAAATTCCTTACAGAACATATTTTGAATATATTAAATATAAGACGAAACGGTTCTCTCTCTCAATATTATATTATACAATAGATTTTCTTGAATGTCAGATTTTGTTCTATGTATGGTTGATTTGTTGTCGTCCAATGGTATCATATGTATATCTGAAGATTTTCCTTCAACAAAAATACTATTAATGTTTATTTTATTATTGAATAGAAAAAATGATTGTCATCACTATTCTGAATCGTATTTGGACGCGACGATAGCGAGCTATCTGAATCAAATAGCATTGAGAGACGAGTATTTTTTCTTCAACTCCGATTTTCGCCTAGAATAAATGTCGTCAATCAACTAGTAATGTGAAGTAAGACAAAAATTTGTATATTTTAAAATTCTAAATACAATACTATCATCAAATGATGTCGATCTTCCAGATAGTTGACGAATTACTGGATGCTTTTGCTTTGAATAAAGAAAACATCTCTAGAAATAAATCGATATAAATTATGTTATTCAAATAAACTAATAAGAGTACCTCATGAACACGGCTCTCATGAATATTGTATCGCACATTGCAATTTTCGCAAAAGAATAAATCATCATGGTTTACTCTACATTTAGAAATACTTCGTTACATTCGCATAAAATCTTTATATGAAATGAAGTAACTGACGCTTCAAAAGAATTACTAGACGACATTGGTTGACTTGTGTTTATTAATTTAAATTTGTCAACACAAGTGTTGATATGATTATCATAAATTGTACGTCGATATTGTTTACCACATTTAAAGCATACCAGTATTTTCTCAGGACAACTATCTAAATGAGAATCATAATCTGTATATCGTAAATGACAATCATGGCAATGTTCATATATAATTGCAAATAAACATGGATGCTCCTCAACTACTGAAGACGACAATGACAACAACATTGAATTTCTTTATAAAAAGCAAATCAAATACAAAAATGAATAATTGTTTTTTTATGTTCAATCTTACGCAAGTAACGATGACGACGATGGTTGAACATTTTGTATAGATTTCAGTTGTTTATGAATCATATTAAATGTGAGTCTATCATGAAATCTATCATTCCAACATACAATCATAAGTTTCCAAAGATTTGGATCACATTTATCTGGCCGTGTTAATATTTTACCATGAAGTTTTTGCTTAAAAACTTCTTCCTCATCATAAATTTCACCATAAGGCATTTTCCCAAAAGAACAAGCTTCCCACATAAGAACAGCAAATGAATAGACGTCAGATCTTTCTGAATAATTCGATCGGCCTCTACTACGTAAAATTTCTGGAGCAGCATAACGTACTGGAATATTGATCTCTATATCTGATGCAAATAATTCATCATGTGTTAAACCAAAATCAATTAATTTAACTAAATTGTTTTTGTATCATGTGGATCTGATTTAAAAACTAGAGCATTTCTGCACGCTAAATCGCCATGTATAATATCATTTTCAGCAAGATAAATCATAGCATTTGATATTTGAATAAATATTTCAATTAGTACATATTGTGATGGAACAAAATATTGTGCACTTAACAATCTAGCAATATCACCATCTTTAGCGTATTCTTGTAGAAGTAAAACTGAATCTGAGCCTATCAATTTGGGTGTGGGTGTGGGTGTGAGAGAACTCTTACATCCTCACCCACATCCACACCCTCAAGAAACGAAAGCGTCGTGTTTATACACTTAGAGCAATTCCATATCCGACGAGAAAGAGAGAAGCCCGACCAGCTTCAAAAATAGAATGAAACTCGAATTGTGCTTTTACTATTTGGACAGGTTTTCTTCTTTTTCGTGTGTATTTTTTGAACTCTTTATTGAACTATAACCTTTTGCTTTTCATTCCATAGAAGAAAAGCTAGTTGAAATTGAAATAAAAAAAGCGAAATTATACCTAATATACATCACAAAAAAATGCGAAAAAAAAACACCAGCAAGAGTGAACTCAACATCTAAAATTAAATTAAAAAATGTACATCCTCAAGTCAATATTGAAACTACAGTAGATTCGTTCGTGCTTGTTTTAGATAAACAATATGTACCTTAAAGACAATACTATGTTCTATAGTAATAGAAATGCTGTTTTAAACACTATATCACTTCGTTTGTCACTACGTCACTTCGCTCGGCACTATGAAGTTTCGCTCGACATTAAATAATCTAGAAACCAATTTTTAAAAAATTACAGTTTTTTTTCAGGGTTCGATGAATTTATCTAAAATTGGTCCGAAAGTCCGGCCCGAAAATTCCGTGGGCCGAAATTTCTATAAACCTTATAACGAATCTGTCTGCGGTTTTTCTATATTTTCTGGAGATACTTTCAAAAAAATATTTTCTCTTAAATTTTATTTCTTTTTTAATTTTAAAAACATTTTGCAGTCGATTTTTATTCTTCACCAATGCCAAAGAATATACAATTTTTCTTTTGAAAATTCAACATCTTAAAATAGACGAGAATTCTTTTATATGTTGATAAGAACTATCAACTGAAGTTCTCGAACATTGTCTTGTCCTCTAGTATTATCATATAGTTTTATAATATTTGTAGTAATTCTTAAAAATAATCATCTATTTTTCTTTACGTATTTTAACGACGCTAAAATTACAAAAATAAATTGAAATCATTCTGGATGATTAAAATACATGTGAATTGAAAATCAACCATCCGACGACATTAATAATCGTGAAATATGATGATTTGAGAAAAAGAATTATGTAAATGAACGAAGAGAAGTCAACGTGCGTATGATTTGTGTTAAAAGGAATATAAAAACAAAGAATTTTAAATCATTTCTTGCATTATGGATGATTAAATAGAAACAAAATCATATTTATTTCAAATGCAACTTCGATCGACAAAATCAGCACTTGAAATAACTCAGAGACTCTATGCATCAGTGGATCTACGTAAGAAATTTTTGAATTCAGCGACAAATATTAAATATAAATCTTCTTGACCTTTCTCTATCTTTTCATTAAGATAATTGCTTCTATTTCTAGTTATGAACTATTTTCACCATAAGTACAGTGTACCTTTTATCTTATGTTATGATCTACTTGTATATTTTAATTAAGATAGTGAACTGCACGAAACACAGAAGCAAACTTGTTAATTTCAATTTTTAAGAGTTTTGAATCCATATTTTTCTTGGTCTATCATTCGATATATGACTCACGATTGAAGTTAATCACTCATTCTCAAAATGTGAACAGCATATCAAATTGGAAAAATTTCTTTCGCAGTTCCTAAATAAATGGCAAATATAAATTTGAAATTGGCTTTCAAAATTACGAAGCAGCTATAAATGTGAAGAAAACAATTATTAACGGATCAAAAAGAGCAGTCTATGAGAAATGATGTTTCGTTGATATTTGAAGTGAATAATGTGTCAAAAGTAATTCGTCAAAACTATGATAAAAGATAATTAATATTAAAATTTCTCTAAATTAGAGAAAAAAAGTTGGAAAATATATTTTTTTTACTTTGTTGTTATAACTGATTTATGTAAGTATTGAATTTGAAATAATATTAATTTCGAGATCACCGCATTATAAACACTAGGGAATACTCAATGAAATCACTCTCGCTAAGAACTCGAATCAACAAATTAAGCACGCAAGTCATTTTCAATGAAATAAAATCCATACACGAACTTTTAGTTTTATCTTATATGTCACCTAAGACACAAATTGATGGGGAAAAAAATACGAAATGCCAACTTTGGGGATATCCGATATGAATTTTTGTTTGAAACGATAAATAAACTTATTTAAAAAAAGAAAACCGGATACAAGTTGAATAGATTGCTCATGTTGATTATTGTAGCATATGAGGTCACGTACTAAAATATTGAGTGCTCATTCATTCAGTAGTCTCCTTGCTAAAGTGATGAGCAACAAATAGTTGTATTTTAGTTCTTTTTACAAGAAACGTTCAAAATGTGTTTCAATTAATTTACAACCGATAACCTTTTCATTGATCTTTTCCTTACAGATTTGTTTCTATAATACGTATAAGTACATGTTTCATTGGCATATCCTATGCTTACGGCCATACCACGTTGAATACACCAGTTCTCGTCCGATCACTGAAGTTAAGCAACGTCGGGCTCGGTTAGTACTTGGATGGGTGACCGCCTGGGAATACCGAGTGTCGTAAGCTTTTTTCTTCTTTTTTAATATTTCATGTTTTTGAAATTAAAATCTGTTTTTTTTTCGGTCATGAAATAATTTGAAATTGAGAGACACATTTTTTTGGTATTTTTCTTCATTTTATTTAATCTTTTCAATTTGTTTTCTTCTTTTTTCTTGCCAAAACAAAATGCAATAAACACAAATAAACAAACACACACACACAAACACACACATATATATATATATATATATATGCATATACTGTTCAAAAACAAACGAAAAAAAGAAGCAAATATTCCTTCTGATGATGACAATGATGCAAATCATAATAAAGTTACTAACAGTAACAATAGAATACACACCACAGCAAGATAAATCAAAAAGAGAAAAGAAAAGTCTGCTTGATTTGCTGACACAAACTGGTACATATTGAAACAAATAACCAAAAGAAAAATTTTCAAGCCCATATTAATAAGTACAATGCTGATAAACAAAAGTCAAAAACAAAAGAAAAAAAAGAAGATACAGAGGATGATGTTACTGTTCAATATAAAGAGAAAACAACAACAATAACAACAACGACGACGACATCAGCAGAAAAAGAAAATACCTGAGGATTAATTTCTTTTTTTCTCGATACAGATTTGAACAAAAAAAGAAAAATATATATATATAATGGCACACCTCATCCCCTTAATGATCATCATCAACAGTCAGTTTAGCGTCATCGATATCAATGTCTTCTTCATCGTCATCTTCTCTTTCTGTTGTTGTTGACGGAGGTGTTAAATTATGATTAGTTCCGGCAACAATGTCTTCATCGTCATCATTTTGTTCGTGTTTTATTTGATGTTCTTCAATTTCACCTTCTTCTGTTTCATCTACTTCGTCTCTTTCAGCTTGAGCCTTCTGATTTAATGAATCAACAATATCATCTAAACAAGCTTTTTTATGTGGACTGGATTTTTTCGTTACTAATGCATCGAGTTCGGATGTTAATATTTGTTGCTCAGCTGCTAATAAACGACGTTTACGATCAAAGTATTTTGGTTGTTCAATTGTTGTATCATGAACAACTAAGGATGATGCACTATGTAACGATACATTTGAATCAAGATCATCTGAATCTCCAACAACACTATCTTGTTGTTGATTGTTATCGTGTGATGAAAATTTACTTCCATTACTAATTGTACTTGAATTCGATGATACTTGAGCAGCTTCTACTTTAAATAAACGTTCACGAAGTAATTCGTTTTCACGCTTTAAAAGAAATTTTTTTTTATAATTAAATATTTTTTGATTTTCAAATAATAGGACAAAAATACGTACGCGTAACAAAATTGTCTCATTTTGTTGATGTGCGACAGCAAGTGTAGAATTCGTTTTAGATGATTGTGTATAAGCATGTAACTGTAATTGAGATATATATGTTATTAATTGTTGACGAGCACGTGGTGATGATACTGTTGATTCAACTATTTGTCGAATGCCATCTGGTGAAAAATCTATTTAATACAAAGAAAAGCAACCTTTCTTATTAAATGAATGATAAAATGTCATGATAGTCATTTATTATGAAAATCAGTAGGTTATATCGGAAGGAAAAAAGCTGATTAATATGTCATGACGGAGGTAGACAAAAAAGACACTACTTGTTTCAATGAATTCCATATAAAAACGTTGTCCTACCATTGAAATTTGTGATGGACGGATTGGTTGGCTCATTTAGGGCGGGAGAATTTGAGCGAACAACACGTAATGGTGATGGTCGATTACAACTATTAAAAGAAAAAAAAATTATATATATATAAGGAAATAAAAGGCAACTTATACCTGTTCGATGTTGTTGTTGTTGCTACTGCATCAGCTGAAGCTACTAACGGTAATGGTGGAGGTATTAATGTTGGTCGTGGTAAACATCCACCAAAAGAATAATCACCATAATGATTATCTTTTTTTATTGGTGTAAAATTCGATTGATTATATGGATATGACCAAGCATCAGATGATGATGATGGCACTAATTTTGTACGTTTTTCTGCTGACAATAAACAATCCTAATGATAGAAATATATACAAAAATGAAATTTTTTATCTAATAAATAAGTTTACCGATTGTTGTGGCAAGCGTTTCTTTAGGTTTTGATTATTATTGTTGGTATTTAAAAATTTCTCCTTAAATAATTCTAGTTCTTCGTGTGCTTTATTATTTTCTGTTGAACGTATTTTCAAATAAGCACGCCAGTTATCTGAGTTGAAACCCCAGTGACAAATACGATTTTCTTCTGATTTATGTCCATGTGAAACAAAGGTTTTTGGAGAAAATAATGCTTGACATGTATCACATTGTATACATTCAGCTTGTGGTGCAACATATAATGTTGGATATAATGTTCCAGAACATTTGCCAAAACATTTATGCTGAACTTTAATGGAATATAAACGTTCATATTGATTTGTTGTTATAGAATTTACTGTGCGTAATTGTCCTTTATAACGTAATTGTAATAAACTCGCGCAAAGACGTTCAGCGTCTGTTTGAGTTATTAGACCACATGATGGTGCATTCATTGGTAAAACTTGAGTTTTTTTAAGAATATCAAGTTGTTCATTTGTACATCGTGAACAATAAATATGTAAGCGTTCACATGCTGCATTTATTTCTTGTAATGAAAAATCTTTTAAAACAGTATTTAAAATTTCCGGTAAGCATAAACGTTTTTCACCACCAACAATAAAACATGTTATACGTTCACCTAAATAAATAATAATTTCATCAGTTAAAAAATATCAATTTGTTATAATCATTCCTATGATTCATTAGAGCCTTATGCTATGCATTCATCAATATTAATTAATATTTCTTATGATATTTTTAGATTTATTCAGTATGGTTGATTAGTTTTGTTTTTATCGCTTCTCTAACTTGTTAATAATCGATTTTTTCTGTTGTGTGTTTCGGTGACTATCATGGTTTGCAGGTCATAAGGTAAAATAGATTTCTTTTTCAAGACTAGACATCGTTCTGATGCATAAAGAAAATGGAATTCATATTGTCATAGGCTCTAGTTTTCTCTCTTATTTTCTAGTTGTTAATTATTACCGATGTCACTAAGAGATTAACTGCAAACCATGAAAACCTTATGTCATTTGTCTTTTTACTTTTATCAAAAAGATTTATTTTTTTCGGTTTTCATTCCTTTTTACTATATTTTATTTAATGTCTTCGATCAAGAAATTTAACCTGTTGTTTTTTCTAACCAATTAATTTTTTCAGTGCATATTATGTTTGCTTTTATTTTTCTTAGTTAAATAGAAAAAGAATAACATCATAAAAGTTCTGTTAAAATGTAGACGTGTAGTGCAGGAAAGTATGAATAAAAAAATCATATTGATTTTTCTGACGAGTGTCATTAAAATTAGAATAGAGACACAATAACAATGTTATATTACATTTTTGCACGATTTTTTTCACTGACATACTCAATGATAGAAACGTTTGTCTACACATTGTAGCTTTTTCTTCCTTATATATGATTATTACCAAGAATACAAATATAAGTGTCCGAACAACATATTATTTTGTAAAAATAAAAAATCCTGACAATAAATACAAAAAAAAGTTTTCTTTAATCAGGCACCCTTCTATGTTCTACGGGAGCTGTTGATTAAGATCTTTCCTTTTTCTTCTGCTATTACAAAACCTAATAGCTAATAGTCGAACAGTACTTGAGAGTCGTTATTTCTGTCTATTCAATTCAGACAAGGAAAGAAAAGAAAATCTGTAAGAAAAATACAAAATATAGTTTAAAACTGTCGAGATTGTAAAAGATTCATCCGGAACATTTTAATAATAACACATGTCGGAGACAGTGAGTGTCTATACTTTAACATTAAAGTATATTTTTAGCATCAATGACAGCTGTTGTTCTTCGTTGAAATACGAGAAACATATCTGCCAACAGGTTCGAAAAAGAAATATATATTCTAGACTATACTTTGTACTCGAACAACTAATAATAATATCGTTTACTTAACCAGTTGAATCTATGATCGATAGTATTATTTGTTATTCTTATGTATTTAATCTGCGTTCGTATCGTGTACAGTAAATATTTACAAATAATTGTCATTCGGAAAAAATTATTGAACGAAATGAATAAAAAAAGAAAGAAATTCTTCTCTTCATGCACTAAAATGTCGAGAAAAAATAGCGCCTTTTTACACTTTCCGTTTAAAGGATAGAGAAAGCGAACGTCTTACCTGATGATAATGTTGTTTCACCTTTAGAACCTGCAGTTGCCGATGAACTCGATGATGATGCTGTGTCAGCTTGTACACAGGGTGGACCTTGTATAATAGAACCGAGTGGTGGTTGCAGCCATTGATCAAAAGTCAGAACATCTTTAACTTGTTGTTGAGTTGCCGGTTTTTTTATTTGAGTATTAGTTGGTGATATTGTTTGTTGTTGATCAAGTTTTCCATTATTTATTGTTGATGGAGATAGTAATTTATTGGATGTCGAATTTTCTGTATTTAATTTTGATAATCCATTACTTAGATGATGTCGCGGTGTTATTGTTGCTACAGTATTTGGTGGTGCATGATTAAAATAAAAAGCATGTTGAAGAAATTCTTTTGCACTTGGTTGTTGATTAAAATGATGATGATGTCGAGCCAAAAGTTTAAGTAATTGTGGATCAAATGACGATATTGAAGATGCTACGGAGCTCGGTGGAGTCGACGTTGTGGTCGTCATTCGTATATAAACACTGTGATTGAGAAGAGTTGGTCTACAATAAACGAGTACGAGGGAGAGAGAAAAAAATCCGAAGAAATGAAGACTACTGAGCAAATATGTCTCTTTCGGAGCGACGACGACTGCCCCCTGAGTTGTATAAGACAGAGAGAAAGAGAGATGGAGAGCGACGATTCGGGCAATACACGTAATCCTCTATTCTCTCATTCTTTTTTTTTCTTTTCTTTTTCTCCGCCGGTCGGTCGCTTTCGGATGGTTGAACTTATGTATAGCGTGTATGTTCAATAAGAGAGGCGACGACTGGCGAGGCGAAGAAAGGGCCGAATACAACACTAGTAACATTCGCCAACACAGAAAAATAGACGAGGAGGGAAAGAAGAAACGAGCGCGAGAGGTGAAGGTTGAACAAGCGAGAGCGGGCAAATAGCAGCGAATGAGAGGGTGGTCGTTTCATAATAACATATGCATATGCATGCGCAAAACGGGACAAACAGAGATAGAAATATACTATGCCATACTACGTAATTCTTTACACTGAAATATGCATAGGCAATATAAATGCTCGTATACAGTCAATCAAGTATTAGTGTTGATCTTGTCATCAATACTGTAGAAGAAGAAAAAAAAACAGAAAAACAGTATTAATATTATTTAAACAAATATCGAAGCCTTCGAAAGAACAGATAAGTAAAAACGTTCGTTCTAATAACGAAAATGTCTACTTTGACCTATATTTATTAACGCATTGCCTAATGACAAGACGTTGATGTCTCGGCGGTACCGTCTGATGGAGATGTGTTTTTCTCATTTTTTTTACAAATAGAATTGAAAGAATGCACTTTATTCTCTACTGTTACGTCAGGTTAGAAGCGCAATACGCGAGGAAAAAAACGCCGAGAGGAGGATAGTGTGTCGATGATTAGCTGGAAGAAAGGGACCGACGAGAAAAAAGAAGAAAAAAAACACAACAAAAAATGCAAAACACCGACACAAGGCAGAAAAAATGAGAACCAAGAAAAAATAGTGCGTCGTTCGGATGTCAGACTGGCGCTGTTTTTTTAGCTTGATATGGCGAGACGTAGAGAAAAAACACCTAGTATGAGGGAAAAAAAACATCATTTATTGTTTTTTCCTATTTATGCTAAAAGAACCGATTCGTTTTAGCCAGCAATCTACCAAAAAGAAAAGAAAAAACATCGAGAAACTGAAATGCACTTCACTGTCTACGTCGATTTTTTCCACGCGTGCGATGATTATGTGTATCGTCTAGCCGGCGAAAACGTCATTATTACAGACGCTCTTGTTTTTCTGTTTGGCTTTCATTACATTATCTTTTACGTGTGCATTTTTTCTTTGTGATGCTGTTACATTGTATAAAGAGAGAATTATTTGATAGATGACCATATCATCGAATAACAACTAGTCTTGATGATTCATTTAGTATTTTTTTAATTTTTTAAAGGGCATAAAACTTTGTTATTTAAAAATTAAAAACAAAAACAATTTAGCGTTTTTAATGTAAAACTCAATGAGCTCGTGCACTTTTGTTTGGGCTTTTCTTTTTTCTACTCATTTTCTATTGGTGCACGTAGATGATCCAATGGAAAATACAAGTTTGAAAAATAAAAATAGATACAACATCCTTTAAGTCGTATTTTCTTTTCTTTTATTACAAGGGTTTTAACTCATGCGGATGATTTTTTTCTATTTTCATTTCACCGGTGAACGAGTGAAATTCCATTTACTAGATGGAAAAAGGGAGCAAAAGGATGTAATGAGAAGATAAAAAAAGAAATTTAATAATAAAATTTAGAATACTGTCTGTTCAAGTTTGAATGACGTTAGTATCAAAAAATATTATTATTACAAGAAAAAATACTGCAAATAAAATCGCCAGGGAGAATATGATTGGACATTAGCATTTATTATTTTCAAAGTTCGAAAAAAGGCAAATATATAATTGCTAAAGACTGAGAGAAAAACAACAAACACGTTACCTTGCGACTCAAAACTAACAAGTAGTCGTCTATACTTATTTTCTTATAAAACATGCATGAAAGTATAGACGTCACTTACCTTATTTTTTTATAGAATATTGTTTTTATAAAATGTGCGTCATTCGAAAGAAATGCAAATAATCTTAATATTCTTTTCTTTTCTTTTTCTTTTTGAAACTTATTCTTCTAGAATATTTTGCTTTCTCTAAGAACACTCGATAAAGATACAAAGAAGAATTGTAAATTAATGTTCAAAGACCATAAAACTAACAAACTTGTTTTTTTACTATTTTTTACAGCATAATGGAAAATTGAGATGACTACTATAAATAAATTTATTCTAACGTGTGAACAGTTTAATCCAGTAATGGTTTAACATTTAATTAATGAATAAATAAATATTTATCACGTTTTGAACTTATCTTTAAATAATGTTTTTTCCTAAACGAAAGTTGTTTTTAAAAGGTTTGAGTGCTTACTCACTCTTTATTTTATATGTTTTTTACTTTTTTACTTTTACTTTTAAAACTAGAATGAAGGAAGACAATTAAATGAATTTTCTATTACTAAATTTTATACATTATAACTATCATCTACACTAGTGGCGTAACCAGAGGGGGGCTCAGCCCCCTCTACATAGGTCTTTGCCCCCCTTCCAAACATAAAATCCTGTGAAAAAGAATATTTAGCCCCCCCCCNCCCCCCCCCCCCCCCCTAACATTTTTTTCTGGTTACGCCACTAATCTACACATGAGAAAAACTGATTTACAATATAGAATATCATGAATAAAAGTGGTACTCTGAAAATTGGTTATAGAATCAAAAAGAAGAACAAATTTTTTGAATGACATCTACCTATCCAGAATAAGAAACAAATTGTTTACTAGACTAGAAAATAATTGAAATTTCATTTCGACTGTAGAAATCATGTTAAAAGACAAAGTTTTTTCAAGCTATTACGTCGTATGTATAACCTTACAATTTATGTCGCAACATATTTATTAAAATCTATATAGACTAATATGCAGTTTTTAATAAGTTCTTGATTAATGGTTTCATTTATCGATAACTAAACTCTCATTCCAGACGAACACAATGGAATAGTAGCTATAGATAAGAAAAAAACATGTTAAACGACTGGTCGCAGTGATATAATGTTTACTTCATTTGTGCATGAAGGGCAGTACGAACATCAATATGTTTGAATAGAAAAATAAGAAATCCATACTTTTTTTTGTTTTGGGCTATAAAGCTTATTTTTAGCACATAAAAAAGGAAAAAGAAACGTTTTTCATTTTTTTTCAATTGAATCAGCTAGTTATTTGGATTTTTTCTTCTGAAAAACTTCTCCAGAAAAAGCAAAGAAAGCTTGCTGTTAAACATATATATTCAATCTATACATGCAAGTCAAGCACAAAAGAAAGAATATATTATGTCAGTATAAACTTAAAAGTTGTTTGGTTAGGGAGTTATAGGAACTACTGGCGCCTTTCTGCTTATATAATTGGTAACCATACTATAACTAATTTTGTTCTCATACGTTAATAGAAGTTCGTAATACACGACATAACTGGTTCCTCTACTTCTATTATTCTTAGTTAGTTTAACGAGAACAAACAATAAGCGCAAAGCAGCAATGTTTTAAAGTAATTTTTTGAAATTCTTATGTAACAGAAAAACTAGTAAATGCTTTTCTTTTCTATGAGTAGTGAATACCATGTTTAGTTATAAAATGAATTTTTCGAGTAGATTTTGTAAATTTCACTGAATTTAGATATAAAACGAAAAAAAAAAGAATTAGATGTGAAAAAAAATAGAAAATAGAATTTTTTGATAGAATGTTCCAAGAAACAAGATATGTTTTTGATGAATATTTTTTGTTTCAATAGTTTTTCTCAAATTTAGAAATGATTTTTTTCTCTATGCATATTTCGTTTTTGTGATGAAGTCGTTTTGTCTGAGATCAATGCGTGTATAGAAAGTCGATTTTCTTCGATGTATTGATGTATTTTAATATTTAATTTATAATTTGTTTTACTTCTTCATAGTTCTGTTCTTTATTGATTTTTTGAATTATTTTCAGGAAAAGAATAAATTTCATCATAATCATCATTATCATCAGATAATTTATTTGATTTACATTGAGGAACGTTTGGCATTAAAGTTATTGTTTTGTTGCGACTTATTAAATTTAATTGCGTTAATGATGTTGTTGTTGTTGCATTGGATTTATTATCATCAAGTTTTTGTATTTTTTGATGATTTAATGGTTCATTGTTAGATTGTAATCGATTATCTGATGAAATGAAATAAACTAATTTTATATGAATATAAATATGATATCTACCAAAAATATCTAAATTGTTTTTATTAATCGTTGAATATTGTCCAGATGACTGAAGAATGTTTCTGTTTGATTCTTCATCTACAAAAGCGATAGAAATAATATATATTTTAATGAAATATCAAAAAAAGAAAGTTTCACTTGATAAAACAATTCTTGAGTTCTGTGCTTTTGTTGGTTGACCTGATGCAAGAGAACTCGATGAGATTATTTCACTTGATTCAAATGATGAATCATATTTTGAATTAATATTTGTTGTTAATTGTTTTTGTTTATCCTTATTTATGTCTAATAGTTAATAAAGTTTTTTGATTCATTCGAATCAAAAGTTCTTTTTACCTGACTGTTGATTTTCTATGTGAGAATTTAAGGTTATGTTTCTGGTTTTTATTTGATCATGACGAGTTTTTAGTTTTTGTTTCTCATTTCGTTTTGTTCCACTTGGAAACATTGATATCAATGGACTTTTGTCAATACCATGTGGTTCGAGACAATCTATTCGGTTTAAAGCACTATCACTGTTAATCATTGAAATAGTTTCGTATTCTGTTGAAACACAAAAAATACTATTCAACTGATTTTTCATTCGGTGTTTTTACAAAATCATTCTTCGGGAATTTTTTGTTGAGGTTAGCAATCGATTTTGCCTTAATTCTATTTACGTATATCTAACCCGTCATTAATTCGATCAAAATTGTTGAGCAATCTTGAGGATATAAAAAGTATACGAGTAATAATTACGATTTATCATTCGTTCTCAGCATAATTCAATATTGTTCTACGAGTTTCTGAATGAACAAAAGAATTTTTAATAGAGCAAAAACCTAGTGTATGAGTAAGATTTGTTGAACTATTTGAGCAATACTTTGTTGTTCATAATGTCTATGTTTTTGTTTATACATCAGAATTTAGTTTTATCATATGAACTATGTTAATAAGTATTGATTGACAATGAAGATTAATAGGATGATCGTTAGATGTTGACTAAATATTCTTAGGAAGTATGAATACCAATACGTAGAGTGATTATTCGGTTGATGTAAAACTATACATCAACAATACAGATTTTTAGAATTCATTTTTTAAACACTTTGAAAGGAAAATAAATCTGTGTATGATGTCTAATTATCTGTAATTAACTGATAAAAAAGAAGAAACTATTTTTCTTTTAATTGAAAATAAGGCTGAATAACTGTTGAAAATCTATTATTGCTTAAAATAATATTTATCTGGAATTCGAGTTCACAAAAACATCATATTTACCTTCAGTATCAGATGATGTTCGTGTAAATTTGATTCGTTCATGTGGTACTATATTTACTGTTGTACTTGTCAGTGTGACGTTTTGAACTGTTGATTTGTTTTTACTGTCATGAGTTCGTAGATTTTCTATTTTATCTTCATTTGTTTTTCTATCATCGTTCTTTTGTGTTGTCTCATTATCTTCACTGTTGAATCGTTTTTCTGAGTCACGTTTTTTCTTCATGCGATAAGCGAGAACACCAAGACCCAAAATTATAAATAAAACAAACAAGGGCCCCATGATCGACCAAAATGAAAAGTCACTATCATTGGCAATAAATGGTGCAGATACAATAACATTGTTTTTTATCACACGGGAAACTAGTAGTGGGACATTTTCTGGCTTCGGTCGATTGTGAGATCGATAAATTGCATCAGGATGAACTGGAATAGGATCATTTAAAAGACTACTAGAGAGAAATAATTTTGTCTTCAGAAATTAATAATATCGAGTGCATACTCAAATTTGTTTCGTTTAAATCGATATCGTATGGACATGAACTAGATTTTGAATATACATGAACGATCAAGAGACATTCGAACAGATTAACACGAACTAATTATTTTCGAATGAAATAAATCTTTGTAAATTCATATATTCTATTTTATATAAATGAAATGAGTAATTAAGGAAAACGGAACCGATTCTAAATTATATAATTAGATTATAAACATATAAGTGTTTTAATAGGTTTATATATATATATATATTTTTTTTTAGAAACTATTAAGAAAAAAAGCTCGAATATTTAGTCTAGAGCTAAGTGCAAATTTACAAAGGCGCGAATGATATTAAATAGAATCAATGTTAAATAGAATATTTTTGTCAGATCATAAAAAAATAAAAGATTTCACTGGACATTTTTCTTGCCCATGACAATTTCAAATAGAATCGAGTTTGGTATCAGGAGGTAAGAATTAAAAAAGAATTGATATTTGCACAACTAAATTCTCATTTTGAGAATCTATCAATGCTACTGAATCGTTCTATCTTTTAATTGATCATTGCAATGATGCATCTAGAGAAAGTCTTGCTCACAATTGCTATTCTTCTATTGAAAGCTAGAAAATTGTTGTATTGCTCATGAGAAGAGGCTCTTCTTTTGATAATACATAGTGTTTCTCACCAAATATATGCATTTCCAAATCGCATTTGATCATTTTCGGTAGATAATTTTTTCTATGCAATAGTCTAATCACAATTGTTTTTAATATAATTTCAAAGGTATATAGAAACTTCGATTTTGTAAATGTAGGATCGAGATTTAATTGAGCAAAGAACAACTGGATTGTAACTTGAATGTTTACATGGAAGTAATTTTCTAGAAGTTCCAGCTTTCGTCCTGTAGCAAATAGAAATATTCAGGAGATCTAGAGGACGCTGTTAGAACGTACTACTTCGAATAAAGAGAAACTCAGAATACAGTCAATCAAGACCAAGACATATATTCTCACACAATTCTGAATGGAAGTTCGAAAAAAAGCATTACACTATTAATTCTGAAATTTCTATTATTTCAATTGCAGTACGCTTCGGTAAGCATCAAGATTTATACTAATTTTTCAGATTAATAATATGACCAGAAAATAACAATGATCATAGAAATGTAGACAATATAAGAAATAAAGTTAATTGACATCACACAGAGACAACGTGCCATAATTCTCGGAAAAATCTCATAGGTGCTCGAAAAACACAGACTCGATAGGTGAAAATCGTTTTCATTGTATGAACAGCACTTAGAAATATAATTATTAACGTAGATTATACCTCTAACTGGTAACTTGTCGAACTGGCAGTATCAGCAGATTCAACTTGTGCATACTATTTTCTTTTCATGATTTTTTAACCGTCCATTCCATAACAAATACCAGATAACTTTATTGTAGAGTGATACGATGCTTAAATTTTTCTCTCAATAAAAAGTCAAAAATAAATTAAAGATGCCTATAAGATGACGATTTTGATCAGGAATCAATGGATAAAAGAAAGAAAACATTTTATTCGGATGCTTCTCTATCTTCGATAAACAGATCAATATTTTTCGAAATAAGTGGGATTCATTCAAATTGTAACAAGAAAATTTTCATTGAGCATTGATCTCTACTTACATGTCACATTGGAGTAAATGCTGACTTTACTAATATGTACTGATATAGTGAGCATAATTTAGCGATATAAAAACAGAGTATTGTAAAATTTACTAGTTCAATATTGCTTAAGTTTAAAGCCAGTTTTTCGTGCCATTCGTACGAATAATAAAGAAAGTATGTCTATGAATAATAATAACTTCCGTATATTTTGACAATCATGATAGTAATGTGTTTTTGCTTGGTATTGCCTCCTTACATTTTGTTCAATAAAATATCAATGCTCGTCAGAAAACCAATACTATGAATCATCGATGAGCATTTGAATACGAATTCTTTGATTATTGTTAAGAAAGAAACATGTTATTTTCATAGTGAATCGATTGAATTATGAAAGTTTATCACGAACTATTATGTACTATTATCACACGTTTATCTGGCACTATTTATTAATATTTCATGAAATTCTTTGTCTTATTAGCTTCGAATTATCTAAAATTCGATTAATGTTATATTCACGCTGAATGATATTGTGATTTGTTTCTTTTTTTTTAATGAAATCTATAGAATACAAAATAAAACAAGATTCTCTGAATGGATATCAACTATCCCGCCAGTGACAACTGAAAATTGAATTTTAAATTAAAGAAGAGAAAATAATTAATATTGATGATTTTTCATTATTTTTAATAATCTGAAATTACTTGTGATTTTGTTATAGAATAAAGTTAGTTTTATTTTTCGACAAAAACAACGGAAATATTAAAGATTCATCTTTCATAGATCTTTCTTAAAACATTTCAAACGTTATCTATCGAATTAAATTTGCAAACATCCATTTTTAGCTATGAGCACGATTTTTGAATAAATATAATGTAAATACATAATTAATCGATCATCTATGCAATTTTTACATTTATTGAATATTTCTTATCGAAGAAAAAAAAACAATTATTTAGAGATTATCAAGAGAAACTCTCTTAGCAAATATCTGCCATTACTAGGACTACGACAGCTCCAGCTCACGAACCTGGTTCAAACGAACTGATGAACTGTTCGCAAAAGTTCAGTTCAGTTCAAAAGAACTGTTCGAACAGTTCAGCTCAGCTCAAATAGCTGGCGAGCTATCCTATAGGGTACGTTCAGGACTAGGACTACGGCAGTTCAGCTCAGTTCGAAAGAGCTGTTCTGACAGTTCTCTTGAGCTGAACTGAACTGTTCGAACAGTTCGGTTCAGTTCGAGAGAGCTGTTTGAACAGTTCACCAGTTCGGAACTGTTTCCGAACTGTTATAGTCCTAGCCATTACAAACAGAAACGTGATTCAATAAAGTAATTTTCAGTGAAAATTTATCATCCATAGATGAAAACTTTTCTACTTTGAATTTGAACCTTATTTTTGTAGACCCGATGGATATTTTCATGTTCCTTAAATGAATGTGTACTTTTCTTTCGTTTTCTCTGCATCATTATTATCTAACACGGTATAATGACTGACTGTTCACTGTGGTTAGGTCTCGTTTGGTCGAAAAAATGGATCCTAATTAACTGATTGAAAATAGATTATATCCATTGATAAGATGTTTTTTTAATACTAATCAGAAGTATAGTGCCCGACCAAGTGAAGATAATTTTATCTTGGGTGTAACGAAAATTATCGAGAAGTAATGTAGGTTTTTGCGTTTACTTTCAACAGTAGTTGACATCATTCTTTATTCAAATTAAATATAACATAAGCAGTAAGATCTAACATCTCCCTATATGTATATATATATTCTTTTCGCTTTAATAACTTAAGAGTTTTAATCAATTTATTTAGAAGAAGAACATCTTAAGATAATCAAAACAATTAAGATGATTCCTTTCATTTTAGCTCATATTATTACATTGCATTTTTTCGACGAAACGAGAGCAGCTATATTTTTATTTTCGACGAAACAAGAATGATGGCAAAAAATATACATCAAATTATTCGACGAAACAAGAAAATCAATTAAGCTGTCGACGAAACGAGAATACTCCTTCACTGTTTGTTATCATTTCGCTTAATTAGAGAAATTAAGTCATGATGAACATCACAAAATTATCTTACTTAAAAGAAGAAATTCACCTTATTAATGATTAAAGTGATGCTGATACTTTATTACTATGTAAAAGAACTAAAAATTGCATGTTTGATTCAGTTTTTCATCTGATATTTTATAAACAAATAAAAAGAAATAAAATATTGAAACTATTTTCAAAATTTAAATATTAAATGAAAATAGAGATTATAACGTAACAAAGCTTGGTGAATATATATTTGAATGAACTCTATGGAAGCATTCATCGAACTCATATTTATTCCTATATTGAATATAAAAAAGTGAATTATTTTTAAATGCACAACTCAAGATAGAGCTCAGTTCTAGATTTGCCATTAATCCATGAAATCATTTCAATCGTATTATCTTTAACAGTACGAAAAGCATATGAACGTCATAAAAATTAATTCATTAGTATATTTTTCAAACTGAAACTTGAAAATATGATAATCCAAGAAAATATTTTCCTCATAAGTACATGCACATAAATATATTATTGTCATGATTCTTTTAAAAAGAAAAAGATAAGATTATTGTTTCTTGATTTGTTATTCAAAATATAAAGAACAGAAAGGAGAATCAAAAAACAAATTGAGCAATTCTTTACTTATCATCTTGTTTTTCCTCGAATATTTACTTAAATAAAACTATTCATTAGATTCATTTTTCTAGACTATAAATGAAAATTGCGATGAAAATCATTTACTCATTTTTATAAGTTAAAGATTATGCTTGTCAATCGATTCTGAAGGTCTTTTTTTATACAAGTTAACAGCATAGAATCTGTCCGTCATCTGTCAATAAATATTATTTTTTACCCTTTGAAAAATTTTCAAGTGAATAAAACTCGTTAAAAGTGGATAATAATAGCGTCGGAGAATGAATCATTTTCAGTCGCTTATCAGCTAATGTTAATCATAGCTGCTTGTAAAAAAAAACAATTTTCGATGTAAAAGAAATCTATTAATTATCAACATGGTTTCAAATTCAATCCCTATAATTGTCATTCATTTAACTGCAACGAAGCATTCGTAAGGATAGTAGGGATTATATTATAAATGTGACACGAACATCGGATTATTCATTGTAAAACTTTGATACATGCAGAGCAAAGCTTTTGATTTCAACTATTAATTATCTGTGTAAATCATTTAATATAAGTGAGCTTCATAAAAATATGTAGAAGAAGAAAAAAATTGAACAAATTATAGAGAACGTAGAATTTATCAAAAATAAGTATTTTATAAAAAAACAATCATCACAAACTTCAACTTTATCTTTCGAAAAAACACTGTTACAATACACGTTCTTTTCATGTGGCAAGTAAAAAGAATGTCATATAAATTGATTATATTTCAGTTACTTGACCCCCCTGCGCAACAAAAAAGTTCTGCCAGCCTGAAACATACATAAAAATATACACTGAATGAATAACAAGCGAAGAAATAAATTTAAAAGATGAATTTAAAATAAGAATTTTGAATCAATTTCTATGCTTAGACAAGAATCAACTAATTTTAAATCTCTTTAATCTACATATAGCTAATACTACTATTGATCCAAAAATACAGGACAGATGAGTTCTTTTTCCATAGATTTCGAATAGAACATGATAGAAACATCTGGAGATCATTATTCAAAAGAGACTATTCGAGATGATCAAATTTATTGTACCCCAACGATTGATCAAACAGATGCGTTTGGGAAAGTTGAATTTGTAAGTAGTTTTCAAGAAAACAATTAAATTGTTCTAGTGACGATTTATAAGAGTTTTCTTAGTAAACATGATCGAATCTTCATAAATATTCAGTAGTTTTTGATATCAGAATAAGATAAAAGCAATATAAGAGGATATCGGAAGTACAATATTCTTCAAGATATCGCAGCAAAACTAGTTATTTTCAAAATCTCGGTGTAACAATTTTAGTTTTGATAACGTTCAAATTCAATATTACAACTACTCAAGACTCTACTGTCCTTCAGTCATTAATGATATTTGACATTAACATTGTAGCTAATGTATGTTAATTGGAACAAGATAAAGCTTAGTAATACAATACATGTTTCTAAAAAACAATAGAAAACATATTATTGTGATATTTACCAAGATTTTTTCTTCTTGCCCAGTTTGGGACGGATACGATCGTCGTCCGTTAGTTTGAGCCTCTGATAAAGAAATAAATGATTCAACGGTCAAAATTATATCAATTAACTTACTTCATTTGTATGGTAAATGTAATTTTGATGTCGACGACTGTTATTGGGGGGCTGTGAGGGATAACCGTCAGAATTATTATTTGAATCTTGATTATCATATACGCTTTGTAAGTTATCAGATGATTTGGCGCGTCGTGAGATCCCATCTATTCAAATATTAGCAAGATAAATATAATGAATAAAATACTAGTTACTTGGATTAGATTCTCTTGGTGATTCTAATGCGATTTCATTTGATCGCATCGATAAATTGTCATTGCTACGACCACGACGAGCAGAATTTTCTGATTCAAAACTATTTTCGTTATTTTTTTATTTCTCATATATGATATTGATTTTTACCTCTCTCATTACCCAGTGATCTATTGGCTTGGTGTGTACGATCAATATCAATACGTTGATATTGAGCAAAACGAGGATCGTCTGGTGATCGAGGTTCTAAAGAAAATTTTTATTTTGTTTATAGAATAACATATATATATATATATATATATATATATAGCTTACTACGCGAAATTGGATTGTTTTGATTATTCTGTCGTTTGATTGGTAGAAAGACATTATTTGAGAGTCGTGGCCGTTGAGTATGGTCACGTACCAAGTCTGTATTAGTCGGATTTCTCCCACAGCTTCTCTATAAAATAAAATGTAAGATTCAAATATAAATTTGATTATTTTATAACTACTTCGTGTGCATGAATTTGTTGAGCTAAATATAATTGTTGACAATATTCACATGGAAATTGTTCAGTCACAGATTCTTGGTTAATTGTTCTAGAATATATTTTGAATAACTTTCATATATCCAACAATAATAGACTTACTCGGCACGTTTGTTTAATCGTTGTTGCTCTCGTTCACGGCAACTTTGCTAGATAGAATAAATTCAAAATAATGTAAAATAATCGATTTCAGACAAATTTACAGTATGATTTGACCAATTAGGTAAATCAATGGGCTGTTGACAAATTTCACACGGGATATGAACAATACCATTGGAACTAGCTGAACTTTGATTTGACCTTAACGGTATTGCAATTGTTTGTTTTCGGTTAATATTTGCTGGGTTTTTAAGGCAATTATCCTACAAAATCATAATGAAATGCCAATTTAAACAACTGAAAACAAAGAATATAATTTTTTAGATTCTGTAAAGAATACCTTATGAGTTCTATAGTCATTTAGGATACATTCATTATGACAAAATTCGCATTTGATTATTATCGATGAATCGTCTTCGAAGTAAAAGATATACTCAATAAAGAAAAATAGTCCTTTAAAATAGAATTATTCACTTGGATTTGACAGAGCCAATTGCATTTTACCATTTCCTCTTGGAGAATTTGTCGAAGATTTTTGTCCAGGATATTCTTCAGGATAGCCATTACTAGGAACGTCGACTCTCGAAAACGGCATATTGAGATTTACAGGTGCATGATGTACCGATCGATTTTTAATTCGACTTGGCGGCGTTTCTATTTCATCAACTGATGCACATTTGTTTTCATAGTGATAAGCAAAATGAGAACGTCGTATTAATTGATGACAACGTGGACATTGATCAGTTTTATTTCCACAGAAAAGTAAATGATCACGCATGAGATTTGACGATGAAAATGTTTCTGGACAAAATGAACATTTAATTGATCGATTTTTGCAATCATTTTTCTAGGAAAATAATGAGATAATGGAAAGGTCTGATAATCATTGTTTATAACATACTTTATGTATGTTGAGAGCGTTCTCATTCATATATTCATTTCCACAATCACACATGTATGTTGATTCTGTTTGAGCATACTCCATCGCCCGCAAACGATCAAAACTATTACGTCTTAATAATTAAAACAAAAATATAAAAATTAATTTACATTTTCTATTGTAATTGACACTAATAAAGCAAACCTTATGATTGCAGAGGTGGCCATATGTATGTATAGCTATTTCAAATCTAAACAAGAAGATAAAACAGTTCAAATCATAAAAAGATTAAATGGGTTTATAAGATATCTTTTTCTTTGAACAATTGTTAAGTTTTATTTGTCCTTTAGCATATAATATAATGACGAATGATATTTTTAAATTATTTGACCTATAACGGAAGGGCAATATTAGTTTAAAAAGAAATCGGTAGACTAAAAGAATAGTTTTTATGATAAAAATCTATTTATTTCTTTTTTTATTATTAATATGTCACGACTCGCGATATATTCGGTTTGAATAATGAATTCAGAATATAAAAATTATGTTCGAAAAAACAACAGAACGCAAGAAAATAAATATCGCTTTAAGTGTTTGAGATAGAGAAAAAATTTCAATGAATACGTAGTGGTGTAATAAAATCCAACAGAACAAGTTTTACTCAACAAAATTTTATTGAGAGAGGTCACTGACCGTCGAAAATCTTTATTCTTGTTTTTGAATAATAAAATGTTCAAAAACAAAATGCGATCAAATAACCATTAGATATCTTTGACAATAAAGAAACAGCAGAATAATTCGATATGTTAGATTAATAAGGAGAAAAACTATGTATAAAGTTTAAATAACTAACGTCGTAAAAAGCAATGGAATTCAAATCTTCTTATAACAAATACATAATACGGGCGAACTATCATTGAAAAAGGTTTTCGATGATTAAATAACACAGAAAACGAATGATTAAGAATGTGCAATCAGATTTTTGATCGATAACTACAATTGATTTACAATGTCTTTTATGAGTAATAAAGATTTATTTGTATTTTTCCAACGTTTACTTATAAATAAGTCAAATGAAATATCTCATCTTAATTGAATATAAATAAATTTTAACTTGACAAATTTAACATCAGATCTAATCTGACAATATAGCGGTACGTCTGACTACGCTGTTCGAGCTGTGATCATTACGTTACACTGCTGTTCTTTGTGTTAATACAGTGAACATGTGACTGACTTGATTGCTATCTATATTCTTATATAATGCACGTCAAATAAATGAGAGAGTAGATCAACAAATTGCTTTAATTATTTTAAATTTTACAAATACATGAAATGAAACGTATATCTATATATAATCAATATCTTTCAATTAAATTGTTCAATTGAATTTTTCATTTGAATACGTCAAATAGCATAAAATATATTTAAATTTAGTATATAATATAAATGAAATATTATAGAATCAAAATCTATTTTTCTTTTTTTTTATAGTTAACATTGGTGCATATCCTGTGAATTTATTATTTGTTAAATTGAAGGTTCTAGGAGAATTTTAATTGAATTTTTCAAATCTTACTATTATGCAGCTACTCTGACATTCGTGCTTTTATTTCTTTTAAAGAAAGTACACAAAAGAAAATGTTTCTAGAGAGAGAAAACGTAACAAGCCAAACGAGACTGCACTAACTAAAATGAGTAAGAAAAAAGGAAGTAGATCAAAAGTGATAAATAGAAATAGAAATAACTGTGAACATTACAGTGAGAATATATCTATTTATTAATTCTGTTATGTTTTTACTTCTTCTTTGTCTTGCAGATAATGTGGAAACATACGAAAGTATAACAGAAAAATTTGATTTCTTGTCGAATTAAGTTTTGAAAATGAATTGCTTTGAAGACAAATTTTGTTATATATATTATCTATAAAATATTTTCATTTATAACTGAAACAATAGAATAAAACGCAGTTGATTTAACTTCAGAACGAATATTTAAAACAGTTTTTCTTTTAAGCACATATTTTGCTGATGCATTTTACTATTGCAAGAAAATAAAAGCGACATTTTTTAAAAATAATGAAATATTTATTTCAGTGACGTTGTTGAAAGAAAAAAATGAATAAGTACATGAAAGATTACATGTTAAAAATCAAGTTTTAATCATCTCTTTTCCTTGTGATTAGGGTGTGGGTGTGCTGGAGAAAAGCCTCGCACCAAATTCGCAATACCGCACCCACATCCTTTGTTCTTTGCTTGATAACTCAATTAAATATTTTTCGTTCTTATAAGCCGTCGTCATTCTAGATGAAAGATTACTGATCAAATTTTTCATTATTTCGATGATCATCGAATGAAAGATTATCGACGACGAATTCCATTTCATGACTATATTATATCCACACTCGTTGAACTATGAATCAATTTCAAACAACAAAACAGTTTCATTTTCCTATTCCCTCTGCTTAAAATTTGTCATAAGGTTTCGTATTCTACTTAACTGACACTGATAAACAGGTAATCTGTTTGAGCAATTGTTATGAGAACATGATCTTGGTCGATAGTGACCGACTAAAGATAATTATTTGTGATATGAAAATGATGGAAACACAAATTCAATAACAAAAAATAAAATGTCATGTTGTAGAAAAAAACTTAATTGTTCATCAATTAAGTTTGAGAAAATGCTGTTGGTTATTTTCGTATTGTGAACTATTACATGAAGATCCGCTCGACGCAGTCTTTAAATGGTGAACACAGGTGGTTGGCAACACGACGCAAAATTCGTGGCTATCCAAACGAGGTCCGAGAACGGCCAAGACTTCCTTGTGATCAATGAAAAAGTCTGTTTTGACGATTGTTATTGTCAGCGAGACAGGATTGACTGTTGAAAATAGAACCGACGAGTTGAGTCTGTGAAAGATAAGGAATGTTGCACGCTCGAATGACATCTTCCACCCAGGTCTAACATTCCGACCACCGGGTCCCGTAGGATACTCCAAGAAATATGCGGGAAAGCCACCATACCCTGCAGGAAAGCATGGGAAATCGCTGGAACATGGAAGCAGTATTCCGGTCAAAAATACGGCCGGATTTTTCCGGCGAATTTCTGCCAAGTTCCGGTGCTTTCCTGCAGGAATTGATCGGAAATCACCGAAAAAAATCCGAAAAATTTCCAACCGGAATACTGCTTCCGCAAAATCAACGGAACTACCCGGAACCGGCCGTTTCCGGGTGGGACTGTGCGACCTGGGCGCACATGATCAGCAATAAATTTCAAGTCGATCGGATTGCACCCGGGAGATTCAATCCGACCAGTGGATCCGATCGTTTTCGGCATCGAATCCTATGGATTCCGGTCAGGTTTCCGCCGGAAAAATTCCGTTAAGTTCCGCAAAATTTCGACCCGGAATTCGGCGGAACCGATCGGTTCCGACCGATTCCGGCGTACCCTGATTCTCCTGGGTTATAGTATTTCCTATTTATTTGCTGACCAATTTCAGTTTAAAACAGTGAAAGAAACATCAGTTGATGAAGAATTGTATGCTCTACATTTGGAAAAACGTTTTAGTCCATTGATAGACTGTTGTTTTATGATTTCTATTCAAATTTTGTTTTTCTTCATGTTGGCGAAGAATGTGATTGCAAAATGATTTATGTAATTACTCTCAATGCCTACTAGTGCGTGATAAAGACCGTGAAAACCTTAACCAAATCCTTAACTTTTATGTGCAAACAGTTCAGTGGCAGGAAGGAATTCTAAAGCTTTTTCTTTCGGGATAAGTGATCGGTTTTTGATTCTAACATCTTCGTTTTTACTAACCCAGGTCGACTAATCCGACGACGAACTCTATCGGATCCCATAAAATCCTACTATCCGAGGAAATTCAATTGGATTCTGGGTTTCGGAATTATTGACGAATCCGACGGAAGAATTTAAAAAAATTATCAAAATTCTATTTAGTGCAAAAAAGCTTTTCAGAGGTTGACTATAGCAGACTTTTTTGGCGCATCGGATCTCAGAGTAGGATACGATCGGATATGGATCGGATTCCGATCCTATGGATCCGAATCTCGGTCCGAAACCCGGAATCCGACGAAATCCGTTGATTCTCATGTGTTTTCATATAAGATCCGAGGTCACCCGTTTTCAGATCCGATTGGATCCAGTTGTAGGAATGAACGACCTGAGAAGTACCGCCTTATCAATGTCAAACATACGCGAGGATGGTAGAGAATTACATTCTCTACAATGTGAGACTTCTTTCAGCTTTCTAAGCTCGACCGTTCGAAAGTTAAAAGGAAAATACGTTTGCTCGATAGATGTCGCTTTTTTCTCATGTAACTTATTGTAATTTAAATTAATACACTGCACTGAAAGTATTCTGAACACGCAGAATTTTGTGACTGTGGTAAAGAATTACGGAAGGTGTCATCTTATAGAGCATTTAATTCTCTGCGGTTCTGGTGTATTTTTGAAAAAATTTTGGCGGTTTTCAGCGAAAACAATGTTGAAATCTAAAACCGATGTCTCATCAGAAAAAATTTCTTAAAATTCCTTGCTGCAACTGAATCGTTCGCACATGAAAATATGCGGCTTGACTTTTTTTTTCACGCTCATTGTTTTGTACTAGTTGATATTGAAAGTGATTGCATTAATCATTTTGCAATCACATTCTTAGCTGTGATCCAGAAAAAACGAAGTTTTAATGCAGATTTTATAATAATGGTTTGTTGGTAGATGAAAATGTTTTTCAAAATGTAAAACATACAATTCTACGTCGATTGATATTTATTTTGATTTTTGCATGAAAATCACTTGGTCAAAAAATGCGAAATACCCCCGGTCGAAGAAAACGATCAGTAAACGGTCGTATACAACACAAATACGGCCCGTTTTATGTGCCGTATTTTCCCCGTATAACAGGGGCAGTAATACGGCCGTATGTTCTATAAAATACGATAATATTACGCCGGATTTACGAGGTTTTACGGCTGATATACGGTGTCCGTGTATGGCCGTAATACTTTCCCTGTTAAACCGCCTTAATACGGCTTAAAACGGTCGTTTTACGACGGAATACGATGCAAAAACGATCGTTTACGGTAATGTTACGCCGGTTTACGGTGGTCCGCTTTGATCGACCTGGGACTAAAAAGTGTGTTATAATTATGGTCCCTAGGAAAATATTGTTTTCCTCGTAATTCATTCAAAACGCACGTGATTTTGAAGCTTTTCTCAGGTAAATAGTTTTTAAGATGATGCATTTAAAGGCGAAGAAATCAGTCTCTAGCCATAAATATGACTGAGCTATAGCAGAAACGAAAATGTGTTAGAATTAAATTCAGCACTTTATATTAATATCAGTTCGAAAGAAAGCGAGCATGTTTTGAAATGTATTCTAAGGAGTAAAACAATGAATTGGAATAGTCTGCAGCAGAATATGTATTGGGTCCTATTGCACAAGAATGTGAGTACCACTAGTATTTCCAATGGAAATCTAAAAAAAATGTACAGTACACTCTACTTTTTATGAGCAAAGTGTACATTGCACTTTGCTTTTTTCAGCGAAGTGTATCAAAGTGTACAAAAGCCCAATTTTCACAATTTGCAAAACAAAATATAATTTTCGCCATTTTTTATCTCATGTAACAAACATTTTGATCACTAGCGAACAAAAAAATATCATACTTAATTAATTTAAAACTATATGCGGCTTTTAAGGTTCAGAGATCAAAGAAATCCGAGTGTAAACTATTTTGCCAAAGTGTACATTGTACTCTTTGTTTTTCTGGGCAAATGTATACCAGAGTGTAAATCAAAACTAGCAGATGTTCTGTACACATTTTGCTTCTGTTGTGTACACTTGCCATTGGAAGCACTACTGGGTACGCGTTATAATAGTTTATTTGTTTTTATTTGTGAAATTCTCATCCAATCAAGTTCACTTTGATAAAACAGAAACGAAAGTAAATGCTTATAACTGGCGTTTCTCGCTACGCTCGATCTCATCCGTGTGAGATAGTATTTCTTTGGGTTGTTATATATGTTGAGACGCTAGTCAAGTCATCTATGAAACGCAAAGTTTACAGACAAACCTACAAAATATAATTATATGGGGGACTGCCGTGCAACATCCGTATTTTTCTTACTTGAATTATTTGAAGAGGAAAAAATGACTTATATGCCTAAATTTAAGAGAAAAAGCAATACCTTGTTGAAGGTCTATCTTAAAAACAGTTATTTATGAAGCTAAAACTCAATACTCTATTTCAATAGTATCGAAAATTGATATATAAAGCATATTTCTATTTATTATTCGCATTGTTTTATAATACAGAGATCGATGAATCAATTTTCGAAGAAGAAAAGGGCAACGACAGATCAGGTACGATCATACATGACCAGGCAAGATCTGCATTACGTACTACTGTATGTTTTTTTTTGCTTTGGAATCTTATTTGATCTGATAGGTTCTGACAAGAATCACCCGATCGGCTCATGTATGTTTCTTAAGCATAGAATCTTGTAAGATTTATGAGAGTATCTTTCATTCAGAATCTGATGAAATGTTTTGAAAAATGATGCAATAAGATACGGTCTGATCGTATCATAAGATCAGATAGAAAATCTTGTATGTGCAAGATCGTACAAGACCTTGTACGATCTGTTGTCAGATTTTTTGACCCCCAGGTCGAACAAACTGACATTAAGATCAGGTATGAATTCTTGTATGATCATATCCGATCTTAGTCAAGAATCGTATATGATCATACAAGATCATACGGAAAATCATACGAAAAATCGTCGTCTCTGCGATCTGATGTCAGATCTTACATCAGATTTCGTATATCATACAACAGTAAGATCTTATGTATGATTATATCAAATCGTACAGGGCAATTTTAAGCCATTTCTTCATAAATATCCATTATTAAATATTTTCTACGTAGCCTCGGAACTGCAATTCTACACCGAAAAAAGACAACCATACGAAACGTAAAAAGGGTTTCGAAAATTGCTGCGAATTCAAAATCCTTTTAGGTTCCGTGCAAACCAAGTTCTGCACGAATCTCTTGTCGAAAATGTCAAACATACGGTTTTGCACACTGCTCTGTCTACTCAATGTAATAAATCAGTTAAAAAGCTATGTCTAGCAAACGCCGGTTCCTACAAAGCCCTTCGGGGGTTGCAGAGCTATCATTCTCCCCGTTCTCAACCGAGAACATCCGGATCGCAACACCTCAGGCCAACAATGTGCGATTAGCTCCTGCAGAAACCAGCGACCAGAACGATCGATATGGAATGCTTCATCTAAATAGAAATAAATTTTTTTATCCAGTTTTAGCTTTCCAAATCGAACTTACCCTTATTTCTACTTGCTCTGCCGTGAGATGTAAATAAAATAAATTATTTCATCAGGCTTTAGCTATCAACATCGAACTTACCATTTATGTTTGATCATGTGACACTTCACCTCAGGCGAAATGAAAGGCGTAACAATGATCTGCTCCATCCATCTTACTATTGACTGAGTAAGGGAGACCTATTTTGCGTAGATAGTGACATCGATCCCACTATTCCAGTAGTTATCTCTCTGAATAGCAACTGATGTTATCCCGGAGTTACAAATCAAAGAAACAACTTTTAATGTTACAAAAACAACTCGCGTTTTTCATGCATTCACTTCCTGACTATTGGAAGCTCAGATCGAAAAAAAAGACGACGGATTCGGGTTGCTGGACCTCGATAACCTATTGCAAACCTCCCTCAGAATTTAGCTAGGAGTTGACATAAAATATCTACCTTTACAGTTTTTAGCTCTGGGAGGGACCGATTTTCTGACCATAGGAACTCGACGCAAAAAACTGACTACATATTCGGGTTGCTGTGTCTCGGTAACCAATGACAAAAATATAGAAAAACAATGGAATATTCTATATTACGAACTGAGAAGAATACGAAATACAACTTATTGCTTGCTTATGTTGTTACTATAGAAGAACAATAAATAAAAAATTGGCATTTGCACATTGCTAAAACTGAAAAATAAGAAGTAAAAATTAACACCCTCCTTATTATCAATATAGAAAAAAAACATATGAAAATTAAGATTTGCTACATAATCAATATAGAAAATAAGACGCGAAAGTTCATTTTTTTGATATCATTAATATACGAAAGTAAAAAACTAGAAATGGGATTCGCTATGCTTTTAATATAGAAAAGTAATATATAAATAAAGCTAACTGTTAGTTATATGGTTTCAATACAGATAAATATAAAATAGAAGTAAAAGTTTTCTATTTCATCACTGTACAGAAAAAAATGCGAAGTACAAAAAACTCTTTTTTATAGTGTTAATATAGAAACATATTTGGCATACAACATCATACTGCTTCTTAACTGCTATTCTTCTTAATAAAATCAATTAAATCAATAGTTCTCGAATAGGTAAAACAAATTGGCAAATCATACACGATCAGGTATGAGCAGACAAGATTTACATTATGCACGTATGTATGTTTCTTTTATTATGAATCTTATATGATCTGTTAAGATCAAACAAGAACCATTCAGCCTGTTCCTATAAGATTCTTAATGTAAAAATCTTGTAAGATTTTTTGTTAGCATCTTACAGGCAGAATCTGACAAAATCTTTAAAAAAACGAACACATCAGATACTGTTCGATCTTGTATCAAGACCATACAAAAATCTTACAAGGATAAGATCTTATAAGGTCTTGCACGATCTGATGTCTGGGTTTTCGACCTGGGCCTGGGCTCTGATGGCTCAAAATACTTATTTGATCGTGAATAAGAAAATTACTTTTTCCGTCGGAATCGACAATAGGTCCGTGTCCAGGAATCCTAACGGATTCTGCCGGGGAGTTGGACTCCACAGAATTCGATAAAATCCATTTTCGGATTCATTCACCTGGGTTTGTCTACATTAGAAAGATAGATAATGCGGCATTAATTCGAATTAAATCTACGTGCGTCTACCAAGGGGAGAAAAGCGACTCCTAGATCCTTAGATTCTGATGGCTCCTCATGAATCCTGGTGGATTGTATGGGTCCTAGTGGGTTCTGGCAGCTCCTCGTGGATTCTGGTGGATTCCAGTGAATTATTATGGGTCTTGGTGGATGTTTGAAGATATATGAAGATCAGTATCAGTTCCTTATCGCTGTCACTTGCTTTCTTTTTAGTCTAATATAATGGCTTATCCCGTTAAACTAAGTTGCTTTTTTAAGGTTTTCTATTGTAGCTTCTTCGATTGATATTCGTCTTCGCAACATAAAGTCTCGTAATCATTAACATCCTGTACAAGGTTATCCAGCAGCTCTATTTGCTGTCAAGGGAAAAGATAAAAAAATAACTTGTTAATCCCATGAAACACATGAAATTTGAATTTTTTTCATAAAAATATGGGATAGAGTGATGAATTTATTAAGGTGTTGGCGAATTTGTTGGTATGATAACGTTTAAATATTGATACTCAAGATGATAAGATTATAGATAGTGGTGTTAGGACTCCATTCCATTAGACACTGCTCCCAAAGAGCAGAATCCCAATTGAAAATTCTTTTTCACTCATTTTCGACAATTCGGAGATATTTACACATACTTATTCTTCCAACTTGTATCAAGTCACTGTGTATTACCGAATTTCAATGAGTGGGAGCTCATAGCGGGCTCATTAGTACTCAAAACCCAGACTGAGTTTCAATTTTATATCTATACATATAGGAGCCTAGATCGGATTCAGGAGCACGAGAAACCGCACAAAATTTCGGGCTCTAAGAAAGGCAGCCCCCAATTGATGTTCGAGGTTCCTAAGAACGGAATCTGATACTCACTACTCAGAAAAAAAGGTGTCATACTGAACCTATTAGGGTTCTAGATTTCGGTACCATTTTCAGAACCATTTAAGGTTCAAGCAAAATCTGGTTCTAGCTGGAACCTTCTTTTATTTCTTCCAAAAATGGTTCTATAGTAGTAAAATGTAGTCCACCACATTCAATTAGTCTAGTACTCCAGAGTAATGTTTTATCCAACCGTTAATTTCATATTTAATCCCTTATTCCTAACCTTAACCCTTAATTCTAGCCTTAACCCTAATTCCTAACTTAAACCCTTAATTTTAGCCTTAACACTAATTCCTAACTTAAAGCCTTAATTCTAGCCTTAACCCGAATTTCTATTCTTAACCCTAATTCCTACCCTTAACCCTTTATTCCTATGTGTTATATTTACCTAGACTAGTTGTGAGTAGAATACGAGCTAGCACTTTCTTCGTTATTCGCACGAAAATGGCTTCGGCGTTAGTTGCTGTTGAGACCATCTGTAACGATAAATAAGAGACCCTGTTTGATTTATATCGTTAGGACAAACTGGATAGAGGTGGAGTAGCTTACAGCCACTCTCGGCAATGATGTTTATTTGCTTCTTCACATATCCAGAGCCTATCTACTTTACATTGAACACACGCTTATATAAGAGAGATAACAATAGAGAGAGAANCACAAGGAAGAGCGGTAGAGCGAGACGAATGAAGGAAACAAAGAGAGAGCAGATAAAGAGGAAAGAGGAAGATCAACGGAGGGTGACGCCAATATTCGTTACACCATCCTAAACAGAAAAAAGAACAGTGACTTATATTGTAAGATTCAACTTACCATTAAATGAACTATTCGCATGTACCTAAAATATTAAAAAAACACTAATTCATTTTATCATATTAAACTTGCATTTCAATTGATTATTCATACATACCTAACTACAAAAAATCTTGAATTCATTTTATCAGATGGGCATTACCTGTCTATTCATGCATCTGACATATCGATAAAGATAAAAGAACAATCACACTTGAAAAGATACCACTAAGTATTGAATTCATTTTGGAGACACAACTACCCAGATGTACCATTCAACTATCACATCCCTAGCATCGAAAAAATGATGATGGATTCGGATTCCTTGATCTCAATAACCTACTTGAAATTTATATTACTTAGATCACGTTCCGAAAATATAGAATCTTGCTTCGAGTCAAAACCATCTTTAGAAAAATGGTCCAGCTTTAAAACAAATGGTACAGGACGGAACCTTTTCAAATATCCGGAACTATTAAGGATCTGAGATGGTTCTTTAAACTAGCTAGAACTCTCGATGATTTATTTATGAGCGAATGAAACCTAAAAAGGTTCAGTATCTTGGCTAGAACCATAAATGGTTCCATATGACACGTTGTTTTTTTCAGAGTAAGGATACACTTTCAAGCGTCATCGTTAAGACTGGTAAAGTCGGTGAAAGACTCCCCAGGAGAATCAGGGTACGTCGGAATCGGTCGGAACCGATCGGTTTCGTTGAATTCCGACGATTTCCTAACTAACGGATTCCGGTCTAGGTTTCGTCGAACCATTTCCGATTAATTCCCATCGGTTCCGTCGATTTCCGACGAATTCCGGGTCGAAATTTTGCGGAACTTAACGGAATTTTTCCGGCGGAAACCGGACCGGAATCCGTTAGGTAGGAAATCGTCGGAATTAAATGGAGCCGATCGAAAAGCAACGGAATCCATAGGATCCGATGCCGGAAACGATCGGATCCACTGGTCGGATTGAATCTCCTGGGAAGTATTAGTTGAACGTTTTTGGAATTAAAATTGACATCTAATTCGTAGTTCTTAATTTTTAGATGGCTGAATTGTTTTCGTAACTTCTGTTTAAAATTACTTTTACATCTTAGACACTCGAATAACATTACTTGTGTCGTGCAGAAATGCGAGCTAAACAAAGTTAGAGTATGTCTTCCTTTCAACAGCAAGACCAGGAATATTTTTAGTGAAAATCCGTCTTCTGTTGAAATTTCAATTAGGAATCTAAATGATACTCATGGTAAGACAAAACGTCGTTAGAATCAACAAAAATTCGACATCATCATTATTAAGTATCTATTCTGATTTTTCTACAAACAATGAAATATAGAACATTTTTTCGTACTGAATAGTTTCTTCTTCTTCTTTGGCTGTTCTTTTAGTGATATTTTTCCAAGCAGTCTTTCGCATTTGTTATTTACTTCTTTACTTGCTGTTGCATCTAAAAACCATTCCGCATTAGATAGTTATTCCACTTATACGGAATTCAAAAATTAGTAAGAAAACCTAAAGCGATTCCCTTTATATACAAATGAAAAAATCATTTCTCAATTAGCTTTCATGTATACAAGAGTTAGAATTTATATCAAATTAAAATCGATTAAAAACTGATTAAAAGTCGATTACAATCATATGATTCTTATAGTTCCACTCATTATTTAACCAGTTTTAATCTTTGACAATTGAAAAACTAAAATTTCATTGCATGTCACGATTATTTCTGCATATAATCAAGGTAAGCTGCATAAAAACATCGACTTTAGTTGATTCTTCTTGGTGATAAATGCAAAAGGCTTCTTTCGATCTTTACCGATTTGCATAAATTGTAATCAATTTTTCTATGAAGTTTTAATCAATTATAATCTGAATAATCGAATGAATCAATAAAAATATTTTTGTTTCCGCTATTTTATTAAAAATCAGTTAAAAAATGATCAAAAGACGATCAAAATCGTATGTTTATAGTTGACACTTAAAGTTCTTTTAGTCGAGTTCTGTCTGACTTCAACTCTATTTTTCAATGGTGAGACTTGATTTGTCCAAAACGTTGAGCCTACCCTAGATCGAAATCGTTCCACCGCCTATTTAAGAACGTTGTGAGCGCTCTCACGTTATTTGACATGATTAATATGATAAATGCTCAAGGTTAATGTGGTTGTTGAAGCGAATGTGAATTTCTAATTTGATCCATACGTATTTCAAGTTTATTTATTTTCGCTATTAATTCTTATTTCAAAATGACCTAGATCTTTTTATATATCTTGTGAAGATTCGTGTTCATTTTATATTCATGGATAAACTATTTCAATGGCAAGTGTCTTTGCCAATAAAAAAAGAATTCTCTTGATCATTGTGGTTTTCTAACATATTACTATGAAAATTAGATACTATTAACTCAATCTTTTGAATTTTCTTGGTGACTTCATTAGACAAATTATGTGCCTTGTATAGTTTAATCGGATGATACTCGATCATAATTTATCGTTAAGATCTTTAATAGCTTTATCAATATGTCGATGCGCTAGCTTCACAAAAAAGATGCGTACAAGTATCATAAATAGTCAACAATTGACATTTCTATGCTAAATTTGACCTGTATTTTTCGACTGAATTGATAGACATTTACCGTAATCCAACGAAATAAATAAATAAGTACTTAATCGAAATTGGCAACAGGAACTAGAACAATGACCATGCATATTTAAGCATGCGAAGATACAGTACCTAAAAGTTAGACAAACGTGAAAATTAACGCTAAATAAAACGTCTCTATTCAAAGACCACTTGATGTATATGAAGGTAGATGGTATTAGTCTTCTCTTATAGTATCGATTCATATCTTTATGCACATCCGCATCTTTTATCATTACATTTTTTCTTTGTCCATAACTTTTCAATATTGATCGCGCACCAGTCAGTATACATAATGGAATTGTTTATCATCGTTTATGTACATATTTGAGAAGGTCACCATAGACTTGTTTTTTTCAAATATTGATAACACATTTACTTTATAATATGGATTATTTCTTTTTAATGAGATATTCGCAAGCTGCTGATGTTACTTTATTACAAAATGTTTTTAGTATTACAATAAACATTGACATTAAGAAAAGAAAACAGAACAAAGAAGAATCTTCCTTGTTTTATAAAACAACAAATAAACACACGTAGATTATTTTTTTTATTATTAAACAATGATATGACAATGTGAGTTGAATAAACAACAACGAGTATTGAGAGAAAAAACATGTGAAGAGAAAACAGAAAAAAAAGACTAATTCCTATGAATAAGAAAAGAAAAGAAAAACAAAAATTGAGAATTTCATTCAATCGCGTTTTCAAGATGTGAAAGTATTGATAAATCATCATCATCATCTTCATCATCTGGTGGCAATGGGGGTTTACTATACAAAAAAATAAATTTATTTTCTGTATTATCATCGAGACAAAAATTTTTTTCAATCGGTCGAACATCATTGTCACCGCTATCGTCGTCGTCATCGTCATCATTATCATCAGAATAATCAATTAAATTAATATTATCAATATTAGTTGTGAAACTTTTCCCACTTAACAAACCAATCAAATATCGATATTCTTCAATTTGTTCATTTGATCGATGCAATTCATTGCGAAGTCTAAACAAAATATATTCATTGATAGAATAAATAAATAAATAACAACGACATGCTCAACAAAAATTATTAACATGCAACTACATTCAAAAGAGAAAAACAAAATAATAAAACAAAGAAACATGCTTAATATATTATGCACGTAAATATCTAAATAACCCACCTTATTGTTAAACAACTGTCTCATGCGAGCAGATCCTGAGAGAGAGATAGAAGAAAATCATGCAAAATTACTTTTGACATTGTTAAAAATTAGAAAAAAAAGAAAAATACATATTTTACTCTTTTCCCAAGTTGATTTAGTTATCCATGTTCATGTAACTTTTACTAACCTTTCAGCTTGTTTTTCAGATTCTATTCGACGACATTTTTCTTCTTGATATAAATTTAACAGTGGTGAACGTTGACCAATAACAATTTCCTTTAATACAAAATAGAAACAATATTTAATAAAATCATCGTCTTTATAAGCATATAAAACTGGTTGATAAAAATATAAAATACTCAGTAAAGGATAAAGATAAATTATTTCAAGTAGATCAGCGTAAAATCAATTTCTATCCATTCAAAAATAATTATTAACATATTTCTCAAAACAGAACTGATAGGATTCACGTGAAAAAAATAGAGTAAAAACACCGAAATTTGTTATTGTAGTGTTGAGACTATTGATTAGAATAGAAATTCTGATTACATTTAGTCAATTTTAGAATAAAACCGCTAAATTTCACTTACAAGGGAACCTTTCCAAGTGATACCAACCATTCGGGTCCTACTTATGAGCACAATATGAACCAGAATGGTTGGTATCACTTGGAGAAGTTCCCTCATTAGCCCATATTTTTATTTTCCTTTGAGATGTTTTTTTTTCCAATAATTCTAATGAGTAAATAAATTTTACTTTATTTGATGATGAAGTATGATTAAGTGCTTTGACGCCCATTTTTGGCGGTAATAATTGTTGAGACGATACAATTGATTGTCTTTTATTGGTTCCATTAAATTGATCTTGTGTTTTTACACAATAATAGGTTGTTGATGTTGAATTATTTGTTTTAATAGGTGTATTCATATTTGCTGATGATGCTAAACTTTGTGTACTTCTTGTCATATAACTATTATTTAAGACAAATAACGGCTGTTGTAATGATTGTCGACTAGCTGAATGAACAAGTGATTGCTGAGAAGTAGAAGAAGGCGATGAATTTTTTAGAGATTCAATACAAAGACTATTAATAAAATAAAGTGCTTTTGATGAATCTGGTTGAGTTTGATTTAAATTAATTTGATTATCGTCATCAGATAAATCACTGTGATTATTTTCATCAATTTGAATCTTTTGATTAGTAAAAATGGGATTTTTGAAAGACAATGGCGTACGAATATTTTCTTTATTGAGATTTTCGACAGTTGTGATTGTTGGCGATTCTGATATTGAATGATAGCCTTGTGATGAATCATTTGTTGTACCTGTACCTGTTAATGATAAGGATATTTGACTACCATAGGGCGATAGACGATTATCGTTTGATTGTTTATCTAAACGATTGTAATAATGTTCGGGTGGCGTTGATACATGATGATAAATATGATGATGATGATGATGTAAATGAATTTGTGTTCCATTTTGTGTTGTCGCATAGAATAATTTTATATTTGTTAATTCAGTTAAAACATATTCTAATTCATTTAAAGTTCGACGAGTATTAAAATCAATTTGCTCAAACAAATCAGCAAGCGTCGAATGAAGAATTGAGTATTCTCGACCTTAAACAATACACAAAGATACTATATGCATATGAGTTAATAGAGTACACTCGATTCGTTTAGTCTTGAAAAAGGTTTTTTGAAGTAATTCGAACCTTTCCAAAATATTCCTACTGAATAATAGGTAACTCGATTAAAAAACTGCCTACAACGTTACATGCTTGACTTCTAGTGAAAATTCTTTAGCTATTCGATCAATGTTTTGTAGATTGCTAGTAAGCTTGGACAAAAATCAGATATTGAACTGTTCTTTACGTTTCTACAGTACAAATGAAACAAAAATCACCTGACATTATCATGACGATGGGCATAGACTTAGATAAGACGTATAAAGGTGGTAGCTCGTTTGTTTACGAGCAAGAACGGATTAAGTTCAATTTTATTATCTTCTTCGTTTTCTAATCACTATTCTTAGGTTTTAGTGAATGAAAGCACTTTAGGTTAGATTTTTTCTCGCTTCTTCAATTGCTAACAAATGTGTAGAAATCACCAGATAAAATCAAACTATACTTCTAATAAATGCTATAATGAAAAGAAACAAACCTAAATCAATATCACATTTGTCATCGTGAAGATTATTTCTATGTGAATATCGTGGTTCATCATAATCATGATCAATTGTCTGCAGAAAAACGAACGTGCTTTAGTAAATAATCATTTGTTTATCTTATTTAACTTACCGAGATCTGTGCTAGAAACCTTCTCATATTTTCCGATTCTTTCCCAACAAAATCATTCATAAATTTCATGTAAGATTCTTTGGGACCGAATCTAAATTAAGAATTGTATTTTAAAATGAATAAAGCTAAATTTTCTTACTTAGAAAAATTCGCTAAAGTTTGTAATGTTTTAGCAATTAATGTTAATTTTCTAGATGATTTTTCATTTGGATATTCTATTTAAATGGCAAAATGAAGATTTCAAGTAAGCCTTATCTATCAATGAAATTTACCTTGAGTAAGACCAAATAAATTTGGTGATAAAATTGCTGGACATAGGAAACGAAGAAACACCGAGCCACTTATTAAATTAAACATAGTTTCATCGGATGATGATAATTGTCGAAGTTTCCAAAAGATACGTTTCAATTCCCTTGAAAAAATAAAACATTTAATTATTTTATCATTTTTCCAAAAATATTTTTCAAATATTTACTGAGGAAATAATGAATGTGACTGTTGAATTTCTAACCAAATTTTTTCGCATAATAATCTTAATGTTATTTGATTTCGTTCCAAATTTTGAAGATTTGATACACGACCTGGATCAACTTCTAAATCCATATCATTGGAATTTTTCGATGAAACAATATCTGTTACAAATCGTGTTAATGTTTCACGTAAATATGTTTCGCCAATTAATTTCATATATGCTTCCATAGATTTTGTTGCAATGGAATTACCACGAAACATTAGAGAATTATCAGGTGTTGATAAGATCTCTGCTTGAACGATGTCAACAAGAAATGATGTAGAAAATGAAAGAGATTGAGCAATACGGGTCAATGACGTAGCTAAAAGAAACAATCAATAGATGATAACTAAGATAAGAAATATCAAGGAAAAAATGAAAGATCTTTGTTGAATTAAAAGATGTTATTTTTTGTCTCAAATGTTTACATGCTTTTCATCACAATCAGATTTATCTTTTTGCAGTAATGTAAAAGTACATTTTATATTACAATATGATATATTAAACAAATTTTATCTTCAGGTAAAAAATGATTATTTTCTATCGATTGCATTCATTTATTTTCCATGTACGATTCATAGCGACTCGGAAGAATTTGGATAATATGGTCGAACTCTCGGTACTCCTATCAATAGACGATATGTAGCCACGTGTTGTTTCGTTTTTATCTTGAAACAAGTTACATAATCTAGACTGATAATGTACAATGAATTCTGTCAAAACGTTTTTTTAAATATCGAGTAAGTTTTGTTTTGCAACTATACGTATACTCTAGTGAATTTTACTTTCGTAGTGAATTCTGAATTGAACATATAGTCATCTGATGAATCTAGATAGTTTATTAAGGTTTACAGCTGTCGAAATTTCCATCATAAGTCTTTCTCCATTGAAACTATGATCGAAAGCTGCGAAGATCATATTTTATGAGGACTAATTTTTGGTTAAATCAATGTTTCTTAGCTATAGATATCAATGCAAAGTTTTTTGTAAGACATTCATTGTAGACGAAGTTTTAGATAATAAAATCTTCCAACAAGAGTAACTCAATTTGTAAAAACAATGTTCCTTTCTGAACCGAAAAGTTACGGAAATTAATAATATTCATATTCAGTTCCGCTTCACCCATATTTTACGTTTCGGATCAGTTTAAATTGATGAAGTATAAAAATATTGGGACAATATATATATATTAGTTTTTATATGAACAACTTTGTAGCTTAATGATGCTGATTTGTCATTATTACTCAAAATGTTTTTCTTATAAAAACTGATGTTGTCAAATTATTTTCATATTTCATTCATAGAAAATAGTTAAACATAAACGTACCAATTTCATCTTTATCTCGTAAACTAATATGTGGTTCGAGAATTCTAATAAGTCGTAGATAATCACGTCGAATATACTAAAAAGAAAAAAGAGAATTTTCTCTGGAATTAATTCAATCTAGAAGAAAACAAACTTCTTGTAAATGTAAATATGATTCAATTGGTAAAATCTGTATAGCTTGATATTTAGCTTTGATTCTAATATTGAACGATCCATCTTGTAATCTTTGTAATTTTTCCTTTCCTGTAATAGTTAAACCAGAAGGTATTTGTAATGGATACCATTGCTCGATAAATTGATTTCCGGTTATTGTTGATAATGGGATATCAACGTAACCAATTAAATCGATGTCATTTCCATTTACTTGTTTTTGTTTACGGCGTTCCGTTTCTCGATATATTTTACAGCGTAGTGTTGAACAACCTTTTTAGTTAAATTTCGAATATAATTAAATAACATTACAAAGCAAAAAGAGCTTCTATTTTCAAAAACAAACCTTCGGGTATATCTTTGAATGTAAAATTTTCACCCCAAAAAAGTATTTCACGTCGTTCTTTACTCGTTGTTTTTCCATAAATACCATCATCAAGAAAAATTTTTACATAATATCTATAAATAGATTTATTTTTCCTTTTCGTTTCATATAAGTATATTCAAATTTTACTTTTTCTTGACCGGTAAACCTTTGGCTTCTAAAATCCATATATCCAAAGAGTTATCTGTTCTTAAACCATATAAATTGGTTATTGTCTCTAATGATGTTTGTCTTAAATTATTTATTAATAATGAGCTATCAGTTGAATATTGTTTTGAACGTAGATAATAGTTTTTTTTCTCATTTTTATTTCGTATTTGAACACATTGATAAGGAGAAAAATGTTCATCATTTATATCAGACGCTGTTTGTAAAATACTTGGATGTAACCGACGTATATGACAATGATCTAATATTAATTGACTCGGAATTGTTGTTGATATTGATCCTAATGGACCATTACCAACAGTACCGTTTAATACAAATAGAGATTCATGTGAACGAGATCGATTTGATGGAATGTTACTAAAAAGAAAAGAAAATTCATTTTTATATATTTATTGAAATAACATTATTTCATACTGAAGAGATGGAGATGTTTGTTGATTATTTGTGTTTAATAAAGGCTGTTGAAGACGTTTTTGTCGTTCCAGTTTTGTAACACTTTTTGTACGTTTTAATGAATCAATATTTATATTTGGCGATGGTAATGGTTGTTGATTGTGACTTGATTTATTATTTGCTGATGAACGACCAAAAAAATAAGAAAATTTTGTTTTTGATTGTCGAGTTGTCGTCGTTGTTATTGAAGATAGACGATCGGACAATGAGTCTATACAGATGACAAATAATTAATCATGAGGATTAACTTTATCTATATGTAAATTATTTTCAAAGATAAGAGAATAAAAAAAAGGATAAACTAAATGGCCCTGAAAGGTAATGAACCTGTAATCGTTCGATCTGAAGTCGGACGTCTTAGCCACTAGGCCACAAGGTTAGCATAGATTATACAATAGAAAGCAAAATTAAATTTATCACGAACGGTCGAATAGGAAGAGAAAAAAAGTAAAGCGACCCTGGCAGGATTCGAACCTGCAATCTTCTGATTCGAAGTCAGACGCCTTAGCCATTAGGCCACAAGGCCGGTTATATATAGAGGCTTGAACTGGAATTTTTTCTTTGAACAAAAGTCTCACGTTTGTTTTAATACATCAAAAAATGCATATTGTGTGAATTAGAAAAGCTAAACTATTAACATTAAAAATAATTCTATTTAAAACTGAAACTTTTTAAATTCTACTAAAATTTTAGCCTTCACGAAGTTACCTAATAGAAAATAGAAAACTAAAGCTAATAAGAACTTAAATACATGATTAACGTATTTTACTGCAATTAACTTATTTTAGTACTATTTTTTGTCTCTTAACGATTGAATTTCAATGAATGAATGAACGCCGAAAGAAAAAGAGTGGGCTTTCTACCTTGACCCATAAAATAAAATAGTAAAAAGAAGGTGAAAATTAGAGATGAATATACCTTGAACGAACATTTGTTCACTTTCTATTCATTTGTTAAAAGTATAAAACGACACGAATGTGACAAATGTGCTTTGTTAAAGGTGTGTCATTTATTCGCAATAACGGAAGTCAAAGTATATGCGGAAACGCCTCGCATATAAATATAAGTTTATATAGAAAATAGGATTGAACAAAACGAACCTTCATCATCAAACTCTTCTTCTTCTATAATCGGTACTTGATGGTGATAAATTGCTGATGCTATAGAATTATTATCGGTCGATGTTGTCATTAGTTGAGTATTTGAAGCCCACCTTTTAAATAAGTGCCGCATTATTTCTATTTTTTGTTGTTATACAACAACGATGATAGCAATGATGATGATGACGATGCATTTTGAACAATTGTTCGTATCTTATACTTTCTCTGTTTTTTTCTTTTCTTCTTCTCTCGTTCTAATGCAAACCGAAACAATACGAGAGAAAATGAATGTACATTCTCGCTTTTTTTTTCTTTACTCTTTTTTTTCTTCTTTTTGTTCTTCTCTCGATATGTTGATGGTACAGTAATTGAAATGTAATCGGAATCGATCTGTAGCATCGAACAATTATTATTACAAACATACGCATATGCTTGTACGTATATAAATATATATATACGCATACGTGCACGCCAATGGGCTCCTAGTGGTTATCATTTAGCGCATATTGTGGGTCCGCCGTTCTCGTATGTATTTTTTTTCTTTTTCTAGGCGACCATACATATAAATAAATAAATAAATATATATATATATATGCGTATGTTTGGATAGACAAGTGGGATGAAACGCGGAACGATGTTGTCTTTATTGAGAAAGTAAGATAATTTGTCTTGAGATAGTATACATAAACAGATGTGAGATGGAAAATTAGATGAATAGATTGGTAAAGTTAGTCGAATTGATATAGATATTCGCGTTGGCAAAGGTTGAAGGTTCGATACTGTGTAGAGGATTGCCATGATTTAAATATTCTAGTTCATGTCTGAGCTTGTATTCCATAGTCGGAGTATGTCCTATATGACATATGAAACCCACCGATTATGATACAATGTGTATGATCGATGACATGCCGAGAACGGTTGTATGAGCAATCTTTTCTTAATTAACAAAACAAAATCCGAAAAATTTGACTTTTAATTGTTCTGTTTTGTAAGATATAACCTGAACCTATAGAACTTTATTCCAATCAAGTTTTCGTACTTATTGTTATAAGTACTGAACATAACTAAGCGATCATTCATATGTATTAAACTGTTACTTTGGTTCTATGTTCCGCAATTTTTTCCTCCTTAGCTGATTTGATTGACCAAATATTTTTTTCTATTAGTATGATACGATCAAGCAAAATATTTATATCGATAAAGGTTATAATGATCATTAGTTCCTTTCTTTTTTTTTGTTAAAGCATGCCTCATTAATATCTTACCCGTGAATGATGCAAGACGAATAGTATTTGATTGTATTGGATTATTATTCAATGGAGTTAATGTTGCTGTTTTATCCTCATTAGTTGTTGACGAAGAAAAAAATGCTTTTGATAATGATGGTGACATATATTCTGATAATGATTGTAACATATAACTTGGTCGACGAACACTAACTGATGAACGTCCACTATGATTATTTGTTAATATTGATGAAGTACAAAGTGATGATGACGATGAAGAAGATGTTGCTGACGATGATAACGATATCATTTCACTATTTAAATCAACGATTGGTGCTGGTTTTGATGAATGTATACACTAAAAATAATTACATTAATATTCATATTTTGAAAAAGAAAATTTAAATCGTCAATCGTTTCTTTTCTCATAAAAATAAAGAGCTACTGAATTTCGTAATCAAACATGACAAACGGAAGTCTTGTCAATTTCGATTATGCCATCAGTTTTCTTTTGTTTCTTCCTTTTTCTTTTCATTAATCCGTTCAATTCAACATTTCGCATTCATTCGACAATGTACATTTATAAATGAATAGAAAAAGAAAGAAAACGATTCCATCATACAAGATATACGAATAAAGATTCTATTTGTGTGCCTGTCTCACCCACACACATGTGCATATACAAGCTGCTCGATGCGATGATGTGGCATTGCATACGAATGAAATATCGACATGAGATGATGGACATACATAACGGAAGAAAAGAAATCATGGAAGGTCAATTTACTACTACTACTACTAGTTGATGAGCTCAGTCATTCATTGCTTATCCAAACATCACGAGGAAAAGAAATAACATACATCATTAGAATACAATGTCAATGTACGTTTTGTTCGATCAAATTCAATATATTTTCGTATCCAACTACGTTCATCATCGAGATTATCTAGTTTAGACAAATAAAATTTTATATGAATTACAAAAAAAAAAGATTTTCACTAACTTGAAACATCGAACCAAGCATAGAATTTTTCTGATGAATCATTCTTCATTGTTTTTTTCTTTTGGTTTTGTTCGAGATTTAATACAATGAGTAAAACATATCTGACGCTTATATTATGGATAGGGAAATATAAATCCCACTTACACACAAAAATGACAAGAAAGATTTTTTTTCTCTTTCTTATGTGTTACATATCTAAAAATAAAAGTAACTAAAAGTAAATGATCGAGTTTATCGACTTATTCAAAAGTACATACACGTATGCAATCGATATCCAGTCATTTCAGTGAACTTATCTTTTTTCGCCGTCTATCAATCTCCTATCATTTTTGCACAAGAAACAAAAATATCCGTCAAAAAAAAATAAAAAAGGAAACTTGAATCTGTATCAATAGATTTTTTCACTCGAAAAGTTTTGCTAATAATACAATAACTATGAAGTAATGGATAAAAACTTGAGAAGCTACTAACCGCCACTATTTATTTTTCTTAACTGAATAGTAAAAAAAAAGATTTGGACAGTGTTAATGCTTGGTTGGTTCTAAAAAATGAAAACCTAAAGAAAAATATCCATCTTATTTAACTCATTTACTAAAGAAAAAAAAAGAAACAGTCAGCAATAATCGTTCTGTGTTCTGTTTTTCTTTTTTTGTGTGTATGTGTGTACGTCTGTACGGTTGAATATATTTATTTGTTCCATGTTTTTATTTGTCTTGTTTCAACCAATTAAAATATTAAATTAATCCTTTACGGCAAATTTATTAGATATCGATCTATAAAAAAAAATTATTTAATAAAATTAAAATTGAATAACAAATATTTTATTAATCAACATTTCAATAGAACAAGGATGTCGCTGATAGTGTTCGATCAAAATAAGATCGAATAAGTAATGCTAGGTTTTACCCGAAGACCTCTTCACTCTTGTGGATCAGAGAAATTTCACTTGATATAAAAAAACAATCAATTAGATAAATGGAAATCAACTGTGAACATCATCAACTATTGCTTGGACTTATTCAACAAGTACCAGAGTTAAATGAAGATTTACAATCGTTCCTACAAACGGTAAAATAGACAATCATTTTCGATAATGTATTGCAATTAGTGTTTTTTTTAAATTTTTTGCACAGGAAAAATGGTCTCTAGATAAACGTCATGTATTAATAAACTTACTTGTCCAGAAATTATTGCATAGTGATTCACTATCGTCAGGAGTTTTTGAACAGATCCGAAATGTTTTTCCTCGTTATTTTATAGCATTTATTCATCGTCTTCATACAGCAGTGAATTCTTCAACTAAAATAATTAATCATACATCAATTAAACAAAGATTTCTTGTTTTGCTTGCTCAAATTGTAAAAGATTATCCTTCATTACATACGTAATGTTTTCGTACTTGTTTTGTTAATTAATGTTTTTGTTTTAATTTCAATAGAATAACTGAAAATCATCTTTTGTTAACGGATACTTCTTTAATTGAATGGAACGAAGAAAGTCCAAAAAAGAGATTAAAAACAGTAAGAAAATATAGATTGGCTAATGCTTTACTTCATTGAAAACTTCTATTGTATAGAGAGTGCATAATATCAATGACAATGTTTATTTACTTATTGCAACACTTCGTTTATTATTATTAGCGAATTCAAAAATTCATTTAATACATTCATGGAAATGGAATACACTGAGTCATTTATTAGAACATAGTAATGATGACAATGTTAAATGGTTTGTTGATTAAATTAATAACTTTAATGATCATTTCTATTATCACGATTTGCTATATCATAGGTTGACATATCTTTGTCTATCCATTGTATTCAATATGTCTTCTGATCAACAAGATTTGTATCGGCCTAATGTGTCGAATACAACTAGATTCAAGTAATTTTTCAAGTTTTTGTTATCAGAAAGCGAATTGAAATTCTATAATTGAAGAAATATTGAGATATTTTCGTTGTGCATTCTATTCTTTCAATCCAGTATACTACTCAGCACGATACTTTTCTGACGATCAATTCAATACTCCCACGTGTTTGTCCTTATTTTACTACGTACTATATAATTATACTTCCAAAAAAAGAATGTTTGCTCGCTCTTCAGGAATTCTACGTTGTCTTTGAGAAAAAAGAAACACTAGTTAAGATGGTCATATATTATGACTTAGTGATAGAAGTATAGACATTTTCTATTATGCTTATGCACGCAAAATTCTCAGAATATTTTCTAGTCTGTTCTATTTATACAAGTTGAATCGACTGTAAAATAAAATAAATTTCTTAGAGTTTTACGTACCTATAGGTTAGAATTACAGCAGTCTTTTAAGGTATTTAAGTTCATAGTTTTCGTTTCGTTTTGCTTAACCGGGGGTGGAGATCTGAAAGAGAAAGTCTTCTAAAATTAGAGAGAAACAGTTTTGTGTTATCCTTTTTGACAGGAAAAAACATATTATCAGCTACAATTTGTAAGGCTTTCTTGTTCAATCAAGGCAATCGTTTTGTGCTGCTCTATCTCCCAGTGTGTAAATACAATATCATTTATACTACGGAGTGAGTAATTCTTTTTCCTTCGAACGCGAACGCTTTATTTTTGAAGCTGATTACGGATCTCTTTGCATCATCTGATTTGGATGATCCAAACAGGAAAATAGATCGATGTAAATGAGAAAATAGATGATTGCTTTTGGCATGTTTTATTCAGTTCATAAATAAATTAAAATCTTCTACAAAGCCACAAAAAAATTTTCAGTGAGAAAGTTATGGCATATAAAAAATTGAGCGCGGGAAAATCCACCCGCTCATCGTAAACTATGTTTGAGCTCAGTCTCGACAACTAGTTATATATCTATGTGAATATTCTAATGAAAACTTGAGTTTACAGAGAATTCAATCCATCAAGAGAAACATGTATCTTGGAAAAGAGTTTACTTTCTTGAAACGACACAGTCCGGAAACTTTTCATTATGTTACAAATAGAAAAGTATACATTAATTATGATAGGATTGATAATGGTATGAAATCTTATTTTTAAAATAAATCCTCTTGATGTCTTCTGAATAAGTAGATATTTTTCTAAGAATAACTTTTTTCGTTTCCCTTTTCAGTTACAACCATAGCATTATAGTTTTTTGTCCATATTATGCAACATAGAATAAACGGTTTTACTAGCCTCCTTAGAAGAGCGTTTTTTTGGTTTCTTTAGTACAGTGAATACTTCATCAAATCTGAACTAAATGATGGTGAAGATAATTTCTATGCCACACATTTCATTTTTCGAAGTTTTCAATTATTTCAGAGATGATTATGATAAAATAGATTTATCAGAAAGACAGCAAGCATGAAAAACATGTTTTAGAACTAAAGAAATTGCAATCTGCTGATACGTGATAGTGAAGAGCAGGAAATGATTTCGATCGGCCTCATTAGAATAATCGGAATGAATAAATAAATCTAGATTTTTATCAGAAAACTGACTATTTTAATATGTCAACAAACGAACTTAATTTCATTTTCTTGTATTTTAGCATTTATGATATGATCAATTCAAAATCTTCTCCTGTTTCAAATGCTGTATCATCTTATGATAATTTATTTGCCGATAATGATTTTAAAAAACGAACTGTTTTCATTGGTGGTATTCCTTTATCAAAATATACTATGAATAAAAAAGGAAATGAAAATGAATCAATCAATACAATAAAAATAACTTATACGTCAACAATAGATAAATGTTTACGTGAAGTAGCTTTAAGCGTAACACTAGGTTGGACAACATTAATTTATAGTTCAATAAGTAATGGAAAAACAATGATTGTTGAACATATTGCTGATCGAGTTGGAAAACGATTAATTAAAATTCAATGTTCCGATCATATGGATAGTAAAGTATGAGATAAATAAATACAGAAGTATAGCATAACTTTTTAAATAATTTTTTTGTTCTATTAGGTTCTATTAGGTACATATCAATGTACGGACAAACCTGGAGAATTCATTTGGACACCCGGTTTACTTATTGAAGTAAATATTATACATTTGTTTCATTTTATTTCACTTATTATCATTATCACTTTTTCCCCAAAGGCAACATCTGAAGGTCATTGGTTATTAATGGAAGATATTGATGCTGCCAGTTCCGATGTGTTATCAACAATAAAAAGTTTAATTGAAACAAAATCCATTGGATATGGTTCGATTTCTCCTGATTTTCGTCTTTTTCTAACACAACGGTATTTTTATAAAACTTCTTTTTGCTAAACAAACTAAATAATGCTTTACTTTTGTTGTTATTCTTCAGTGATACAGGTGTACCGGTACAATCAAATGAATTAATTCATTTATTAAAAAGTGTATTTTGTATTGTGATACCTTCGTATAATGATTCTGAAATAATTCAAGTATGAATTTTATTTACATATTAATGTAGTTTATATGAGAAGTTTTCATCTCTATCTGTACAATGGCTCAATTTTTACTATGCTAATTTTTTTAAAATTCATGTAGATCTTTATTAATGATGACGAATCTTTTGAGAACAGTCAGGAACGATAAACTTTCGAATAGTGCACTACTGCTGTGTATTGCAGTTGATCTTCTATAAAAGATTTTGATGAGTACATAGCAAATTTCTAGTATCACATGAATCATGTTGAGTTTAAGTGCCGTAGCCGTGCTGATGAATAAATTCAGCAGATGAATATATTAGTGACATTCAAATAAATCAAATTGTTCGTAAATAATTGTCTGATAATGTCGAGCTAAACAAAGAAAAAGAACTAAGTTTTTATATTTCATTTTGGAGTTCGTAGCTTGAAAGGAAGCTTTTATATGTTTTTTTAAATAAAAACTTTGTATATTCATAAACCAGTAGCATTAGAAAAATAACGAATTAATCCCACAGAAAATCGAATAGAAAACAAAATATAAAGGAAAGCACTAAAGACTTGGCATATTAAAAATAAATTATATATAGATAATGGAAAATCTTCCAATATGGAATAATGATTTGAAATTATTTCAAATGAAATTATTTCAATTATATCAATCATTACAAAATACAAAAGGATCAATACATACACGTCTAGTTACGTTACGGTAAAAATAACAAAAAGTTCTTTTCTTATTCTAATTAATAATGTTTCTTTTAGTGATTTATTAAAATGTTGTCATCGCCTATCGAGTTTATCAATTTCACTTTCAGTGGATAGACAATTAGCATTTTACGATGTATTAGATTGTTTTGCATCATTCTTACCAAAAGCAAATCGTTTACAAATCATTCAATCCATTGGAACATTATTTAATATGAATAATCAAGAAGTAAAACAGAAAAGAAAATTATTTTTCATCACCGATTCATCTTTTTCTTATTTTTAAGGTTGAATTTTATTCATTTAAATCAATGCTTGAATTTGACGATCTTGATAATCACTATTTCTCTATCGGACATATTAAATTAGAAATACAAAAGAAGTTAGATACGATAATTTTTCTAAATAAAATATTTGAAATATTTTTTTTCATCTACAGATCTAATCAATCATTGCAACAACAATATTGTTTTGCAAAAACTCGTACAGCTATGTTTATACTAGAACGTATTGCAAGATGTGTTCAAATGAATGAACCTGTTTTACTTTGCGGTGAAACTGGTAAGACTAACTTTATTCTTTTATTGTTTTACGGATATTTGACTTTTTTTAGGTTGTGGAAAAACAACACTTGTTCAATATTTGGCTCAAAAAACAGGTAAGATATTTTTACTTTTTCTCAAACACTTGTCACAATCTTATTTGATGTTTTCTTACAGAGTTAAGATAGAATTCAATTTTGAGATAGATTTGATTAGAGTCATTCTATGTTCATGTCTATTCTTCTAGGTATTTTCTTTCGTTCTAAATAACATATAATGTTTGTATCCATGTAGAATTTTTTTTTCCGAAGAGAGATATGAGTCTAGTCGGTAGAGAAGTATATTCAAAGAAGTACATTGATTAATAATCAAATATGAAATCCTATGTATAAATATTTATGTGATTTAAATTTTTAGAAAATGCAAGTAAAATAATTATGAAAAAAAACAATTATATAAATACGATATCTAATGCGTTGAAAAATATTTACGACTCTTGTTAAATATTTCTTTGAGTAACTTGAATATTAGCATCGCTGACTAGCTCTATAAAGTAGATGTTTTAGTTTAAGATTTTCTATGGTGGATTTTAAATAATAGTAGATCATTGAAAGAATTGCAAAGAATTATGATAATAATAATAATAATAATAATAATAATAATAATATATTCTTATTGTCCTAGGAAATCATCTTCATGTAATAAATTTAAGTCAACAAAGTGATGCTGTTGATTTGCTTGGTGGTTATAAACCATTTGATTCCGTGTTATTATTAAAACAAATTTATCGAGATTTTTCCAATGATCAAACGACAAATGAAAATATTGAACAAGTTGAAGTAAATGTGTTGGAAGAAATGTTTTTGAAAATAATAAACATTTTATATTTTTAGAAATCAATTCAATCAAAACGATACAAAGAAGCAATCAAACTAATGATTAAATGTACTGATAAAGATTCTCCATTAAGAATTCAACTTATTAAATTACGAGAATCATTTAAATTAAAAAATAAATCTGCACTCATATTTCGATTTGTTGAAGTAAAAAGAAATTAAGAGAAATGTTTTCCTTGAAAATAATAATTTATATTTTCCGTGTAGGGTTCACTTGTTCAAGCATTACGAAATGGTGATTGGATTTTATTAGATGAAATTAATTTAGCTTCATCAGAAACTCTTCAATTACTTAGCGGAATACTTGAAAGTGAACAAGGAACTATTTGGCTTGCTGAACGAGGGTAAAATAATTTAGAAAATTAATCAAATTTATTATTCATTTTTAAAAATTGTTTTAGTGATAAACAACCGATAGTGCGGCATTCAAATTTTCGTCTATTTGGTTGTATGAATCCTGCTTCAGACGTTGGTAAACGTGATATTCCTATTGGTATAAGAAATAGGTTAGTTGTATTTATTTTTCAGTTTTAATAATAAAAAAAACAATTCATTTTAATTATTAAAATAGATTTACAGAATTATTTGTTGATGAATGTGATGATCGATCTGAATTTATGATTATTGTTGAGAAATATCTTCATCAAACCAATATACCAAAGGAATATATTGATCGTATTGTAACATTCTATATTGATATTCAAACTAAAGTTAAAAATTTTCTTTTAACGTCATCATCAACATCGAATAATCGAATATCAATTACTTACAGGTTTCAATATGATTTATGTCTTTGTTGACAAAACAATTATTTTCTTGTTTAGTTTAAGAACTTTATGTCGCGCATTAAAATATATTGCAACAACACAATGGTCGGGAAAATCATATTCTCGAGCTTTATTTGAAGTATAAAAACAAAAATAAAATTTTAAGACATCCTTTTAATTATTCTTCTTTTAGGGTTTTTGTTTAAGTTTTTTTAGTCAATTAGATCGATCATATTATCATGATGTTCAAAAATTAATTCATCAAATAATATTACGTAGGTTTCTAATTAAAAATCAAGTTCATGATTTGATTTGATTTGATTTTATTGATTGTTGTTTTCGCAAATAATTTTGACAGATATTTTCCATGAGTTTCTCGTAGTTGTCAACATTAAATATTAATAAATATACTTGAAAGATCAAGTTTAGTATCTGAAAAATATCAAGAATATTTTCTGGAAATGAATTCTTTTTTGTTTATCCTACATTTAAAAAGCATTCTATTGTTATATCGGAAAAAAATACATCCAAATGTTTCGGACAAAAAAAGCATCTTGAATATTTTCCAGATGTCAAAATTTCTTTTCGAAATATCTTCCTACAAATTTTACAATAAAAATAATTGTTTCGGATAGTTTTTGAGTGGTGACGAAAATTGTAACTATGCTTTGGAATGCTTTAACTCATTTTTATCGCATTTACTAATGAACATTATAATAGGATTTTTATCGAACGCGAGATATTTTCTAATGATTGAAAACAAACAGTTTCGAGAGAGATATAGATATGTTTTATGATTCTGAAATTTTCCATGAACATGAAAGTACCTTTTTTTCTTGAAACATTTATTGATCACAATGTAGTATTGATTCAGTCTAGAAGAATAGGATTATTAAATCTGTCAAAAAAATAAATACCTATATGATGACATACTCATGATATCAGACCGATCATATAAAATTGTTTTTGTTTTCTTAATTAGAAGACAAGCCATCAATTCAAACATTATTGAAATCGACTCAAATGGTTGTTTCCACAGAAAATTCTAAAAAATATATTGAAATAAAAAATTATATGATATTAAAAGGTGATTTAACACTTCATCAAAATGAAAATTATATTTTTACTGAAACAGTTACTGAAAATTTAATTAATATAATTCGAGTTCTATCAGCAAAATCTTATCCAGTACTTCTTCAAGGTGAAACATCTGTTGGTAAAACATCATTAATTAATTGGTTAGCATCAGCAACAGGAAATAAATGTTTAAGAATAAATAATCATGAACATACAGATTTATCTGAATATCTTGGTACGTATACATGCTCGTCGACAACTGGACAACTTATCTTTCAAGATGGTCCATTAATAAAAGCCATGCGTTACGGTTGGTGGATTATACTCGATGAATTAAATTTAGCATCAAGCGATATATTGGAAGCATTAAATCGTTTATTAGATGATAATAGACAATTATATTTAAGTGAAACAAATGAATTAATTAATGCACATGAACGTTTTCAATTATTTGCAACACAAAATCCTGCTGGTGAACAATATGCTGGACGTAAACGTTTATCACGTGCATTTCGTAATCGTTTTATTGAATTACATTTTAGTAATTTACCACAAAATGAATTAGAAATAATTATCGAAAAAAAATGTCAATTACCTAAATCGTATTCTAAACTGTTAATACAAACTATGATTGATTTACAAAAGTATCGTTCACAAAAAGGTATTTTTTCTGGAAAATCAAGTTTAATTACATTGAGAGATTTATTTCGTTGGGCACAACGTTATACAATGTATAAAAATTCGTGTGATAATTATAAACAATTCTTAGCTGAACATGGTTATCTATTGTTAGCTGGAAGATCAAGAAATTCCGAAGATAGAGATTTTATTAAACAAACTATTGAAAAACATTTTTGTGAAAAAAAAATGTTTGTAAATGAAGAGATTTTATTCGGAGATGAAGGCAGTCCTTATTCAACTAGACAAATATGGCAAAATATTAAAACAAATAATCAATTAAAACATATTGTTTGGACACAACCATTAAGAAGACTTGCAATTCTTTGTGCTTTATGTCTTCAATTTGACGAACCTGCTTTATTAGTTGGAGAAACTGGGTGAGACTTTTTGTTTGTCTAATTACATTTTTGATATTATTTCAAGCATAATCTAAAAGCAATTTTAAAATACAAAATGTACAACTTTGCATTCACATATACATATAGACTGTGACATACATCGCTAATATTCAAACAGAGAGAATATATCAAATAAAAAATTCATGACATTATCTGCACTAGTAGTTCCTTTCTATATTTGTAGAAGATATTTAGCGAGAGAAGATAAAGAAATATATTTTATGGAATAAAAATAATCTCTCTTTGATTAACAAGAGTAGTTATATAGTATTTTATTTTATGATAATAATAATAATAATAATAATAATAATAAAAGGATTAAACAAACATCGATTGTTTTTTAGGTGCGGTAAAACCACAATATGTGAAATTTTATCAGAAATAAATAAACAAAAATTATTTACAATAAATTGTCATACAACAACTGAAAGTGCTGACTTTATTGGAAGTATTCGTCCTGTTCGTCGCAACGAACAAAATGTAAAATTTGATGAAAATCAAGGTTTATTTGAATGGCAAGATGGTGCATTAGTGTGTTCAATGAAGCAAGGTGGATTTTTTCTTATTGATGAAATTTCGCTAGCTGATGATAGTGTTCTTGAACGATTAAATAGTGTTTTAGAGCCTGAAAAAGAATTATTTTTAGCTGAAAAGGGCTATAGTAATGATGATCAACATATTGACATTATAAAAGCACATGAAAATTTTCGTTTAATTGCAACAATGAATCCTGGTGGAGACTTTGGAAAAAAAGAGGTTTAAATATATTTTATTTTAATAATTTGTCATTTGATAATGTTTTTTTTTGTCGTTGTCCTTTTCTAGCTTTCACCAGCATTACGTAATCGTTTTACAGAAATATGGTGCACACCAAGTGAATCAATTCATGATTTATATTCAATTATAATGCATAATTTAAAATTAAATGATGAACACCAACTAAAAGAATGTACAACAATGATGTGCAATTTTATTGAATATCTTCGTACAATCTCAATAACAAAACGGTAAAAATATTTATAAAAAAGTAAAACTTCAAATAAAAACTCTTCTTTTATTTATAGTATTTTGATAACTGTTCGTGATATTCTTAGTTGGGTAACATTTATAAATTTAAATTCAAATAATTGGGAATATTCATATGAGCATGGTGCTTATTTAGTTTTTATTGATGCATTAGATTCATCATTAACATTAAAACAGTTGATAATTGAGTTTTTAATGAAACAACAAAAACAAAAATCACTTTTATCTGAAACAATAAATATTAAATCAAAGTATTTATCGTTTGGTTCATATTCAATTCAACGTGGTTCAACAAATTATACTGAGAATGAAGAGTATAGTTTTAAAGCACCAACAACATTGTTAAATGTTCAACGACTTTTACGTGCTATGCAATTAACTAATAAACCAATATTAATTGAAGGTAATCCTGGTGTTGGTAAAACAAGTTTAGTTATTGCATTAGCAAAATTAGCTGATTATTCGTATATTAGAATTAATTTATCAGAACAAACCGATATTAGTGATTTATTTGGCTCTGATTTACCTGATGTTGAAAGTGGACTAGCAGGAAAATTTAAATGGCATGATGGACCTTTATTAACAGCCATTAAAAATAATCAATGGATTATTCTTGATGAAGTATGTGTCTTCACTTTAGTAAAAGTTTTTATCTTTGAGTTAGATATTAAACCAAGATGTAATCTACCATGAGAAATTCTATGTTCCACTAATGAATAAAAATCAAAGGCAGTAAATAATCACTTTAAAATACTTATTTCTATTATAGATGAAACATTATCATGGTAGAATGCCTATATAATGAAGTGTGTGTTTGGATGTAACTATTTCAATTATATTTGTAGTAATAATATGTTAGAAAATGACTAGCAGAGAAAATATTAATAAGAAAACTATCGATAAAACAAAATGATGCGTCTATTTGAGGAGTATAGGGGTATGGTAATCCATCCCAATCTTCAGATTTGCAAAAAAAATGTGTCAAAATGTCTATACTCAAAAGGACATTGATGTTTGTAAATGCTCTTGAAGATAAACAATTGAACATTACTACAGAGATTGAAAGAATTTGCTGACCTACAAAATATTTTAGTTTACTATGACCTATAGAAAAGTGATCAAATTTTTGTAGGCCTTCTAGAAGAGTACACGTGTAAATAAAGAAAATTTTGGTGAACTAAGCATTTTACTCCATATCGCCACTCGATCGATTTCAACTCAAAGAAAATTAAAAGAATTTTGATGATGAAAAAAACGATCTTATATACTTGCGTTCTTTAGAAAAAAATCTGTGGTACCAAAATAATACTAAGTAACTATTTCTACGTTTAGACGATGAAACAGATAGTAGATTGTTTCTTTTGTTCTTGATCCTCTGTAAAAGTATACTCATCTATATTCAACTATTATGTTATAACAGCGTTGAATGTATTCTGTGAAGTAATCTTCTTTGAAGTACTACTTATTGTCTAGTATGATGATTTTCATCCTATTTATACTTAACAAAGCTTGTAATCATTGTCTAAATATGTCATTTACATCCTAATTCATCGGTTTTTCTTTTTTCATGTTTGAAATTTCAGTATCTCTTCGATCTATATGCTAACATGGATTTTTCATGTCAAAGCTCATTAGTTATATTTTGTAAAAGATGCTTTGCTATGGGTCAAAACTTCATTTTAACATGTGTAATTACAGAACGAATCAATTTACACGCGATTCATTACAACGATAATAAAATCTCAAGATCTTTTATCTATGACAAATATAGAAACTTCAAAACGGTTAATAGATGCAAGTGATTTTCTCGTAAGAGAACACATGGTGAATTCATGCGTATGAATTTATTCATTCGAAAAATTCTTTTTTTGTTCAATATGTTTAATAAAAGGCATAGCCATAAAACAGAAATATACCATCAAATTCTAATGCACGATAATTATTCAACAATACTTATGCAGTTTTTTCTATGTTAAAGATGATGTTAACATCATTTGCTATCTTCCTCTTCCGTTTCCATTTTCGATGCATGTTGACAACGTGTGAAGTAATAAGAATACACCAACTACAACAACTCCTACATTTCCCATCGAATTATATCATATTTCAAGTGATTTCAGAACATGATTTAAATCAATTTTCATTTTAACATTCTCTAGAATAAGAGTGTGCGTAGAACGTTTTTATCAGGATATCATAACTTGATCTATTATTAGTCTCTGCTAAGAAATCGTTCTATTCTGATTTCTATTAGAGAAATTTTCTTTGTTTATATTAAAACAGGAGGAAATCTTTTAGAATTATCATAAGAAATCTTTTCAAGAGTTTATCGTTTGAAGTAAAAAATAGTTTTATTGAATAAAATAGTAATTTTGATAAAAAATAATCTTGTTTTTTTTATTTATGTTTTAGCTTAATTTAGCAAATCAATCGGTGTTAGAAGGATTGAATGCATGTTTAGATCATCGAGGTGAAATTTACATTCCTGAATTAAATCGAACATTTTATATTCATGATAAAGATACATCAATACCATTGCGTATATTTGCATGTCAAAATCCTTATGGACAAGTTAGTGGGCGAAAAGGTTTACCAAAATCATTTTTAAATCGTTTTACAACCATTTACTTTTCTGTACTGGAAAAAATTGATTTAAAAATAATCTGTCAGCAATTATATGAAAAAATTCCTGACGATATTATTGATAGAATGTTAAACTTTAATGAAAAAATTCAACAAGAATTTAATAATAGTCAATATGATTTTAATTTACGAGATTTATTAAAATGGTGTGAAATGTTTGAACAAAATAATGAAAACAAATATAAAGCTTTTGATTTAGTCTATGTTAAACGTATGAGAACAAAGAAAGATCAAGATCTTATTAGACAAATATACCAACAAACAACTGAATGGAATATTGAACCAATTCAAATTCATTTTAGAATTGATTCGAAAACATTACAGGTAATTTACTTTTCTATTCGAAGAATCGATAAGAAAGAACATTCGAATCTTTCATGCTTCCCTTTTCATTCAAATCTTCACTGTAAAAATATATTCTTGAAAATACACACATTTAAAAATGTCTTAGCTCAAGCATTCACAGCCTATTAATTCATCTTGAACATGTTTAATTTACAATGATTGAATTTGATTACTTTGAAATCTTTGTATAAATTACAAAATTGATCAAATTTACTCAGACAAATCTTGAATTTCTACATAGAAATACTTAACTTCGATTCGAACAAATCTAATCATCGTGTCCAATAGAACAATCAAAACTAGGAAAATTTTTATTACGAACAATAGAGAGAACGATGAGTTCTCACTATTAAAAAAAAGTCATTATTGAAATGAATTTTCAAGAATGAGTGTATTCTTAGAAATTTCTCTTCCTCTATCACTGATTCTGGCAGACATTATCACCATGGAAACATTACAGACCATGACAAATGCCTTAGTAACGTTTTCCCGTCTCTCTTCTCCACACTTCATCACCAACGGTGACAGATCATTGACAAATTAATTTTTTAATGCAATCCTAGAAGACTAAATGGAAAACTGATGAAGAAATTCGTCCAACAATAAAAAGAATACCGTAACATATCTGTGGTATATAATAATAGTAACATTATTTCTTTCATTTTGAATTATCTACGAATTATGTTCATAATAGATATCTTATATAGCTACGTATAAATATAACTAAAAATTTCAAAATCATTTAGATTGGTTCAAAGAAATGGTTACGTGAATCAATTCGTCTTCCAACATTATCATCGACCCATCCAATTCTGTTGATGCGTCATCAATTAGAAAGTATATCATCAATATTAGAATGTTTATCATTATCATGGCCAATTCTTCTTGTCGGTCCATCATCACGTTCATCAAAATCAACATTAATGCATTTACTATCATGCTTATGTGGTCATCCATGTCAAACATTTGAGTTGAATTCTTCAATCGATACCAATGAATTATTAGGAAATTATGAACAATTTAATTTTCAACAATATGCAAAACATCATTTAAATTTATTAAAACAAGAATATATTAAAAGTAATCAAATTAATTTATTCAATGATTTAAATAATGAAAGCAAAGAAATTACCATTGAATATTTAAATGAACTGAAACAATATTTACCATCGAATGAAATCGATAAATTAATATCAAGATGTTGCCAAGAACAGCATTTTGTTTGGATTGAATCGATTTTAATTCGTTCGATGCGTCAAGGAAATTGGTTAATACTTGAAAATGTTAATGCATGTTCATTGAGTGTTTTAGATCGTTTAAATTCATTATTAGAACCAAATGGACAACTCATATTGAATGAAGGTGGTGGACAAGGTTCTCTTGTTAAACCACATAAAGATTTTCGACTTATTTTAACAATGGATCCTAAACAAGGTAATGGAGAAATATCACGAGCTATGAGAAATCGTTGCTGTGAAATTTATATTGATGATCAACAACAATTTAACTATTATGATTCCAAAGAATTAATACAAGTTTGCCAAATTTATCAAACACAACAGCAAGAAGACTTCATTCGAATTCATCAAATACTTTGTCAAAAAGGTTTAACATTGTTTTCTTTTTCACAGTTTATTTATCCGAATTGCACATAAATTGCAATGACACATAGATTTCAATGGGCTGTATTTCAAAAAGGAAAAAAAAACACATGAAACCATTATTATCATATATAGCAAAGACTTGTATTTCACTTACGTTCAAATGTTTCTTATTACTTTTAATTATCTTTCATAAAATAATGGTTTGATTTGCTAGAAAAATCTATAATGATCAATTGACATTGATCTACTAAATAGAAAAATGTTCATCTCTTCCAACTAAAGAGCAAGCTGAGTCCTTCAATTGATGTGATCTTTTCCGATTGAGGATTAGTATACGAAAATGATTTCGATAAATTCTGTTTCTTTGTCTTTATTTAATTAACAGTGCAACATTTCAAAATTGAATTATTAGCATATGATTATTTTTCTATTCAAATATTAAGGCAAAGAAAATTAATCGATCATTCTCGTAGTTAGATACTGTAAATATTTGTCTAAATTTCACTAAGATCATCTTACATGTGAAGCTATAATAAAAATTAAATGATTTAAAAATTTATTTTAGTATCAACATTTGGTTTCCATAATTTAATTCGATCATGTTTACTATTCAATGAATTAACTCATTCATCAAATGAGCCATTTCGTTTGGCAATAAAAACAGCTTATCGTACATTGAACACACGCTTAAATAATGAAATTGATTTATTAGTTGATGAATTTACTTCGAATACTGTATCATCCAATTTTATTATTTCACCAACACAAATCAATGATTTATGTTTACAACCAGAATTGGTACTTTCCATGAAACAAAATATTCCACTTTGGAATTGTTCATTAAAAACTGATAAAAGAAAATTTCATTTATTATTTTATCGTTTTATTGAAAATATTTCATCATCATCATCGTCATCAATTGAATATGATTTATTTTCTTATAGACATTCTCAACAAGCACATTTAATTAATCTTGTTAAAGAAATGAATAGTGATAATAATAATTCATTATTATTAAGAATATTAATTGAACATGATTCGATTTATAAACAATTAAAAAAAGTTATCAAATCACACTCTACTGACGAAGAATTATTTTTTGAAAATAGTGATGGACAATTTTGGTTATTAATGAAACAATATTTCATTCGAGTTTTATCTTCGTATGTATATTTTTATTCTTTTGCATAAAAATCTTTCGCGAATAATACATTTGATAAGAATTCACAAACAGATATTTAATGTACTCTGTTTTGGCATAGAACTTGATCAACATTTTATGATCGTGTTTGATAAAGATATCATCTGGCAAAGATTCATCGCATAGGAATGAATAGAACTGAGTCGATGATGAAAACTATTCCTCCTTTTTTTCTGTTTACAGTAGCATTTAGTAAGAAAACAAACTGTAACGTGGTATCGTATACAACGCTCAAGGTCAATCATTCCGATCGGTGAGAAACAGTATTATAAGTTAACAGTAAATAGTGATGTAATAAAATCTGTTTGCAGCCTAATTTTCTTAAGTACACAGTGCCTATATGTGCTAAAATAATCATTACTATTCACTGCAAATCTCAAACCAGGATGCTAAATTATTCTTACAATTCTTTTTATCCTGGTGTACATCGTTAAAAATCTAGTATTTAAACCGTTTAAAATACAGTGAAATATGATCATAATACTGTCTCTGCAAACTATGAATTTACAACTATTAATAATCTTAAAATCTTAGAAACGTCAGTATAGTCTATCGTTGATGACCATATAATCGAGTGTGCTCATTATGTTGAGATCTTGAGTATATCGTATTTTCATTAAACATGATCATAAAACATTATATTAGTCTACAATGTAAATATTTTGTACTTAAACGGACTTTCTATGACCATATACACATTGTATTGTTCGATGATAGAGATTAAAATTCAATATTGATCATTTTCCCGTTTATCTCATGATAAACGATGAAAAATGCAGTTGACTACAAACGATTATTCGGAGATTTAGTTAAAAGTAATTTTCTTTAAATAGATTCGATTTCATTAACAATGATGAATTATCATTTTCATACTATCGTTCATGGCGTTGGTTTCTATCGATAATTGAATCTCCATCGAATTTAATAAATCGTCGCCTTCATTTAATAATCGCATGGCCTTATGTACGTTCACTATTTTTAAATTATAATGAAAATTCATTATTTATTCAACAAATAAAACAAATTGATGAGCAATATATGTCTATACAGAATGAATTCTTGCAATTTTATAATCATTATCAAAATCAAACACATTATTTGATAAAAACAAAATACGAATATGATTTCTTATGTCAACGTTATCAAGTTTTTTATCAAATTGATTTATTTTCTAATAATAAAACAGAGAAAAATTTAGAAAAATATTTACAATATTGGTTTCATTATGATAAACAATTGATTCGTTGTTTTCAACAATTAAATCAATCTCAGGTAATCTAAATATTCTAATTTTTACTTTATTAAAAATCATAGATAATCGACTGTTTTGTTTTTGGTCTTGATAATTACGAATGTTTGTTCATGAAATAAAATCATGTCATATATTTCGTATCTGATATTTTCTAATAATATTGAGCTAATAGAATTTGTGGGCATGATCGCATACATAATAAATTGATTATTTCGGAACAAAATAAAAAGTAAAATTAATAGTGTAAAATATTAACATTTGTATCGCATGGATAAACAAGTTCTTGTAACAAATGTTTTCCTTTCTTTTCGAGTAATAGAATTCATTTACTCTTATCATTCATTGATAATGCGCGAGAAACAAAAACTATATTCAGTCACTTCTTCAAACACATGAAGATATGCACATTAAGTTTTTTTTTTCTAGAAACAAATTAATTTGACTTGTTTGAAATTATCAAATTACTCTAATATGGTTTTATTTTCGATCTCTTTGTCGTATTTTTTTTTCACAAACGCGAACCAAAAATTAATTAATAAGAATATTTATTTTCGATAGATAAATATTTTCTTCTTGACAACGGCTTTTTTTGAAAAAAAAAACACAGGAATCGACATTTTCTGCCACTTATTTTACAGCGTACGATAAGAAACAAAATTTAATAGAGAGTAAAAAAAAACTTGCAGAAATGAAAAATATGGATAGAGGCAGTTTTTATGAAGAACGGTGATTGTGATTGATATTCTAGATTTTCGAAAGTAATAAGATGAATGTACTCAAAGACAGATGGTATCAGTTTTTTTTTCATAGACTAACAGTTGGGGCGAAGAGTAAGAAAAAGGCGATGATTCAATTTAAGGGACGAAGTCGAGGTCGAATCTGATTACTTTTCAAATTGTCTTTCTGTCGATCATAGTCTTAAAGAAGTATTATGAGAAAGACAATATTGCCAGAGTCCATATTTTCAAATAGTAAGTGTTATTGAAGCAAAAGTTACGGATTTCTTATTCGAAATATCTAAGCATATGTCCTATTAGTCTAATAATGATTTTAATATAGTTACATTTCGTTAGCAATAAAAATTAAATTGTGACTAAATGTATCAAATAGAACACGTAGAAAAGAATTGTTCACAATTCGATTTTTCTAATCCTTTTAAAAATAAAAAAGTAACACTTTTTTGTTTTAAATTATAGAAATAAAACAAAACCGTTTGTGGTCATAGAGAAGAATTTGAAATTTAAGTTGTAGTTTTATTACGAGAAAACTATTCGAACTAGATATCCATTATTTTGATTCAAATTTGATCTATAAATAAGTATTAATAAGGCTAAAAAAGTCTAAAGAGAATTGTGCCTATGTTTTTTTTAAGAATGCAGTTAGAATTAATTGACTGAGTTATTTCGATTTCGATTTCGTTTTAAATATATACTAGAAAATTAACAACGCCAGAAATTGATATATTAGAAAAGAATAACATTCGAAATTGGTTGTATTCTATTTTAATTTGATTGTACATAACAAGAGAAGTTAAGATAAAAAATTCTTTGTTTTTTTGTTAATTTTATTTAGGAAAATGATTTAACTATTCTAAAAGAAATAGAAACAAGTTGGAATGAATTAAAATATAGTTCAACTATATTCGATCGTGATATATTATTTTATAATACATTTGAATCAATTCTTGGTTATCAATATCAATGGATAAGTTCATATTTAAAGCAAAACTCATTAATATTACCTTTTGTTTCTTTATCAATTCCATTTAATAATAATGAAAATCCCGATGAATATTTTTGTCAATTAATATCTTATTCAATAAATCCATCAATCAACGAAATTTATATTGAAAAATGGCTTGAACAACCAAATACAAAATCATTGTTATATTATTTTAATATTCATTCACTAAATGTTCCATTTGGTTTATATGATAAAATTCGTCAACAAATTAATTTTTGGTCAAACTTTTTCTGGTTAAACGGTTCATTTCTTCAATGTAATCGATCAAATTTAGAAGAATTTGTTCGAAATTGTTTAGATAACCCAGAAAATAATTTAAAAAATCTTTCATTAGAATTAATTGAGCAAAGTTTAAATAGAATCGATTTAATTTATCCACGTGGTGAAATCGATCCGATTATTTATGAACAAATAGTAAATGATTATAAATTAAAATTTCAATCAGAAATAAATTTTGAATTTAATTTAAGAATTGAATGTCAACAAGAATATGAATATTCATTCAATACCACAATTCATCAATGGGAAAAACAAATGAAAATCATTATGAATCAATTAGATATTGAACAATATAATTATTATCGTTTTAATAACGAACAATATCAATTATTAATGAATTATTTAACAAAGCAATTAATTAGTAATTTATTAAATAAAAACTTTTTAATTGAACAAATTTATAACAGAAATGAAAAGAAAATTTATCAACAATGGAGAAAAAATATTGTGGAATTTTATAAAAATTTCATTTTATCAGATAAATTTTATATTTATAGAGATGTTACTGTGCCTTTAATGAAACAAGTTTTTCAAATTGTTTTGGCTTTTGATTATCATTTTCAATCAAATAATGATAATAACCAAAAGATTTTTAATGACTGTCTTTTTCCAAGTGGATTAAATCATTATAATTTATTACATATTGCACAAGATTTATTTCAAAAAAGAACATTTGTTCAGCAAAATATGGCAACAGATCGTTTTAGGCAGTAAGAATAATTTGTTTTTTTTACTCATATTAACGATCGAAGATAGTCATAGAAAGTGTTTTCGAAAAAGTCTTCTAATTGAGTTGTACTCATCGATAGAATAAGTCTTCTGCAATCGCCTGATGGAGATGCTTAGCATAGTGCGAAGTATGGTTTATACAACTACATCATAACAAAAAAGCATGACAACTAAATCCAATTTGTTGAGTCTATAAGCGAATCGTTAACATCATTTCGATGAACATATAATGTCATTACTACGCACATGTCAGCGATGATTTTGTGTCCGGGAAAATATTTCGGATGTGTGATTGAATCTTGTAGTGAATTAAACACTTCATCCATAGCGTTCGATAGAAATAATATGCAAATTTTTATTTACAAACTCTAGAGTTTGTTAAGATTAATAATTTATTCAAAATGTAATCAAAAGATTAGAACTTTTTCATCGTAATCATTGATAATTATTTTTTAGAGAGCGATCTTTTTTTTATCTTCTCAAAGTTTCAAATTGGTCTTTATAAAATTTTAATCATGGATACAACAAGGATCTTAATTCAGTATAATGGTGTATCTGAGAAGATCATTTGAATTTAACACAGAGAAAACCAAATACTTGAAGAGAATATATGTTAAATAATATCATTAGCGTCTAATTATTGTTTTTCAATTAAAACGGGATCTTATCAGAATAGAGAAAGCAACAGAATAGTATTGGAGTCTCATTAAAATAAAGAAAACTGTGTCTTAGAGTAAATATTATGTCTAAATTTCAACTGTGTGTATCAGATGAACAACAATGATAAATAAAATTACTTAGATGAATATGAGCTTTTAGAGAATTCATACAAATCGATAGGCATTTTACTAAAGTTTCATATTTTACGATTCTAGTATATATATATATATATGTCGTAGGCCAATCTCGGATTCAGGTCAATCCTGGATTGGCCTAGGCCATTCTAAGATCTGAGTTTGAACTAGTCCAATGGCAGATTAAGAGAAAAGTTTTTGTTAAAACCTCTATTATGTCGTAGATACATGTTGAATTGGAATACTTATTGGTAAAATGCGTTGAGACCATGGTGTTTCAGGTATTTCAATCATCAACGATGGAAATTAGTATGGACTCAAACACTTATGGATGATTTTCCATAGAAGCTGCTCTTCTATAGAAACTTATCCATGACTTCCTGAATCCCACTTTAATTTCTCTATCAACAGTTGTATTATCTGGAATACCATTGTTTTTGTCCAGTTCTCCAAAGAAAAACTAATCCAGCCATGCTCAAGGTAGCAGTGGAGGTTTCAACGGATACTGCTGCCCAAATCCGACATTGGACTAGTCCAAACTCGGATCTTATAATGACCTAGGCCAATCCAGGATAGTCTCCTGCACGGGTGCAACTTTTCATACCCGGAGCCGGCCCGACTGATTTTTCCCACACCCGGAACCGACCGGACCCGGCGGCCTTACGCCCGGCCGGACCCGAACCGGACCCGGACAACTATAACCGGTACCCGACCGGATTATGGTAAAAATTTTTCTAATAGTTTATTAGTGAGATGATCTCAATGAGATAAATAATCGAGGTTTACCCTACTTTGGTCGAAAGGTAAAAATGTCGAATGTAGAAATGTCGAAAGGTAAAAATGTCGAAAAGTAAAAATGTCGAAAGGTAAAAATGTCG